>WSXT02075113.1:0-12177 GCA_011762715.2 Neuroterus valhalla
GAGTAGGGGTTCAATGATTCTCGGAATCATACTCCCCTACTCCCCCAAAAGCGGCAATGCTCGGAGTTTGGACTGTAATACGCAGGGATCGTAAATTCCTTTTGCTGTTTGAGTTATGGATAATGTAAAGGCTTGAGCGGCATTTGATCACTCGAGGAAATAATAACGAGTTAAATGCTGCTAGTAACTATTCAGCGGCAATTCAGAATTTCTGTGTAGAGAGTGTACCAAAACATGTATAATCGTTCTGTCCAACAAGGATATGTTACTTAGTTATGATCGTACTTATCGCAGCCGAAACCGTCGTTTTCGTCATTCAATAACCTAGCGCAGCCAATCCTATATAATTGACTTTGAATTTTCCCATTATGCGTCATTTGAGCTTTGTGCAGAAACCGTTCTTAAATTTTACCGAACAGGAACGGAGAATTCAAAAACGGTGATGGCATGAAGCTTCAATTGCTGTTTAGAAATTTTTCTCTATTCGTCCCAAAGATTCAACTAGTATGGCAATATGAATGAAATTTGCATAAGCTTCATTCATATCGTATCACTATATTCACCTATGTTTACATTTTTGAGCCAAACGTAGACTGCATATTTATTTCAAAAGCGATGAGCCAAATTTCTTTCACTCAATTTTTCTTCCTCCATATGCAACGCACAACGCACACAACACGCCGAGACACGACTGACCACAACTTCTGCTGCAAGACGCGTCTATGGGTTTGACTCGCTGGTCGAACACGAGGCCACATAAGTATACCTACATGATTTCACAAAAAGGTATTCAAACGGTTTGTGAAAATTTATCTCATGAAACCATTACACGCATATTTTGTTTATCACTTATACACATACATTACGAACCACCCTATGCTGACAGCTTTAGAAACATTCATGAAAGTCTTAGAGGTTCAGTAGTGGGAGTGTGTCCACAGGCTAATTATCCTGTTGCTGACTTTCTCTTTGTAGAAGTGTATTTCGGGAAGAATTGTTCTCTTATTGGAGTTATCTACAAACCCCCTAACGCTAACTATAGTAAAGAACTGGAATCCGAAATATTTACGCTTACTCCAAATTATAATAGTTAAATACTTACTGGAGATTTAAACACAAATTTAAATTCAAATACGGATCTAACTAAACATTTGAAATCTGCCAGTTACTCAGTGTGACTTTTTATATTACCACATGACCCTACTCACCACTTCAATTTTACTGGCACACGCATAGATTTAATTATTGTAGATGACCTTAAAAAAGTACAATCCTATTCAGAATATGCAATTTCATTCCTATCCAATCATGATCTTATCAACATTAAGTACCGAATGTCTTGTTATCTCCAACCTAAACCTACTCCAATACTGACCCGAAATCTTACAGTAATCAATGGAAAAGAGTTTCATGATCATTTAATGTCATATGATTGGGCGATTTTATCCGCAGTTCATGATGCGAACACTAAGTCAAACGGTCTTATGATAATTCTGACGGATGGATTTGATGAATTTGCGCGTTTATAGGTACCACGTTTTCGGCGAGAAATGGCCCCATGGATTATTACAGAAATAAAAGAATTGATGAGAAAAAGGGACGCGAAACATAGAATAGCTAACCGACGGCAGTAGCTGCGTGGTAACTTCCGACTTGAGCGGGATCTCAAATGTCAAGCATGAACGGACGCGGTTACCGCTCGGGTCGGTGACTTTTCGGGATTCTCGCTTAGTTAGTCGTGTTTTCACTACGTATAACTACTGTCGAGCGGGAGGTTCGACGCCGAGGATCGGTGTAGGCATTCGATGCTATCGATTGTCTGCATCTAAACTCGTCTGTCAATAATCGACTGCGCTCAGGAGTTTTGGTTTTCTACAGGTTTCCTCTCCTCTGACCTTATGTTCAGGCGAATGCAAGCGATTTAAATAGAAAATCCGGCTGCAGACGGAAAGGGTATACATGGAGTGATAAATCTAATCTAATCTAAGTCTGATGCGATCGGTATTTATGGATGGAATCTCTATCAAAAGGGTCAGATTAGCCCTTCCATTTATTTCTCCAATATTATTAGAGATTTATAATACATCTTTACAATGTGGAATTTTTCCAGCTATATGGAAAAAGGCACTAATTCGGACAATACCTAAAATTTCCAGTCCTTCTTCCACTAAAGATTTCCGGCCGATTCCTATCCTTAGTGTGCTCTCCGAGCCACTTGAACGAATTGTGCACCGACAACTAACAAATTTTCTTGATGCGAATAAATTATTAGAACCCATGCAATTGGGCTTCAGAGCTAATAAGAGTATGCTCACTGCGTCCCTCGAAATCTCTACTGACGTCAAGCTGGCAATCGATGAGAAGGAGATCACTGTTGTGGTACTTTTTGATTTTTCTAAGGCTTTTGACACAGTGAACCATAGTTTACTTTTACAAAAGCTCAAATCATTCAAAATGTCCAATTCTGTAATAAAGAAGTTTGCTTCTCATTTAAGTAATCGCTCACAAAGTATCAGAAACAGTAATGCTGATATGTCTGAATGGGTAGAAGTAAGAATGCAGTTCCACAGAGGTCCGCTATTGCACTTACGCTTTTTAACTTGTATACCTCTGATCTTGGAGATGATCTGAGATTTTGTAAGTATCTCAAAAATGCTGATGATTTCAAATTGTACTTTTCTGGACCTGCTGCAGAATTGAATAAGCTTCTCATTCAGATTCAAGAGGATACAGATCGGTTCGTGCGTTGGGCTAAGAATAATGGCCTTGATTTAAATCCAATTAAAATTAATGCTACTATTATTGGGCCTTGGGCTTCTCCCTCTCTGGATGCACTTGCTACTCTCTTCTCTGAGGGTTGGTAATCCTAATATTCCTTCCCACGAATCGGTCGAGGATTTAGGATACTTGCTCAACCGTACTCTTTCTTGAGAAGAGAATATAATGGCTATTTCTAGGAATACATACAGAATTCTACAGGGATTTAATAAAAACAAGGACTTTCTACCTACCTCTACTAAGATTCTCTTAGTTAGGAGTTTAATGCTCTCTTTATTTGATTGCGAATGTATTGCCTACGATGATATAATGGATGAACTAAATAGAAAGCTAGAACGGACACTAATAGTCTAGGACCAACAACGGGCTTCGTGGCCCTTTGAAGTCCGTGAGAAAATCAAGGTTATTTTTCTGTATTTTTGCCTCCTGAATCCGATTTCCGAAGGTGCCAAGCCGTAAATGGTCGAATTAGAAAGTTATTAACAAATTAATTGTTTAAACAATTATCACTTTTTACCTATCCAAGTTACAGTGTCCTGCGGTATATCGAATGATTCCAAATTCATTCAGAAACACGTTCGTTCTTCAAAATTTCAAAAATAATAATTAGAACCCAAGATATTGCAAATGAACCACGGAATATCCATAGAAACGGAACATTTTAGTGTTTAACACGCCACAAGTTATTTCCTATTGGAGAAATGTACTTCCGGAACATATGAAAATGTTTGAAATTTAATAAGGAAGAGGTCTGTGTTTCATATTTATTCAAACAATAATCAGAAATGAAAATATCGCAAGTTAATTGAACAAAAATCACCCGTTTTCGGACGATTACATTGTTTGAACGCTCATAAGCTTCTTCCTATGAATGTTGGTGGTGCCAAATAGAGACTAAACGATTATTCAGCTTGAGACAAATCGACTGGTTCTTTGAAGCTGCAAAAATGTTGATTAGATCCGGAGCTACGGCGATTTGAGCGAACGAGAATGTACGGTGAGCGCGGTGGAGTGCGGCACCGCACCGCCCATACGGCCTACTGGATTGTCAAGCATCGACAGCTTTCTCGTTCACTCAAATCGCCGTAGCTCCGGTTCTAATTAACATTTTTGCAGTTTCAAAAAACCAATCGATTTTTCTTAAGCTAAAGAATCGTTTGGTCATTATTAGGCCCCAACAACATTCATAGGAGGAAGCTTATGAGCCTTTAAACAATTGAATCGTCCTTAATCGGGCGATTTTTGTTTAATTAACTTGCAATATTTTCATTTCTGGTTATTATTTGAATACATATGAAACACAGATCTCTTTCTTATTGGATTGCGAACATTTTGAAATGTTTCGGGAGATCATTACTTCAATAGAAAACAAGTTGTAGCGTGTTAAACACTAAAATCTTCCGTTTCTATGGGGTTTCCATGATTTATTTGCAATATCTTGGGTTCTAATTGATATTTTTGGAATTTTAAAAAACGAGCGTGTTTCTGAATAAATTTGAAATCATTTAAAATACCGCAGGGTCCTGTAACTCTAATGAGTAAACAGTGGCAATTGCTTAAAGAATTAATTTTTCAATAACTTTTCAACTTGACCATTTACGGCTTGGCACCTTCGAAAATCGGATTCAGGAGGCAAAAATACATAAAAATAACCTTGATTTCCTCACGGACATTAAAGGGCCACGAAACCCATTATTGCTCCTAGACTGTAAATGCATGTATCCATTTTATATACAATTTACCGAAAAGTGAACACATTACTTTACATCGAGAGAGAGCAGGGCTTTTGCCCGTGGCTAAAAGGAAGCAAATTTTTATGGGCAAGTTGCTTTTTACTATATCCAGAAATGAAACTCCCCAGTATTTACGTCAATAATTTACTTTCAATAATAAAAAATATCCTAATCATGCAAGACTCGAAATCACCCATTGGTAACGGTATTTAGTATTATGTTACTGCCTAATAATAATGCAGCTTTTGACTTTATTTATTACGCACCTATCTTATATTTACAGCACCACTGAACAATACTGTAACTCCTTGATCCTGACGGCCTATTTTTGATATTCTTTGTTCAGTAATATTTTACCATCAAATACACGTTTATAGTTTCTGTACCACGTTCTTAGGTTTTAAGGATATCAACATGTATATTTATGTTCCTTAGGAGGCGATTTAGCCCTATGGACTTTTTCAATAAATTACAATTACAATCACAAGGCGTGCGCGTTACATTGAGGATGCCTGAAGGAGGGAATTTTGCCCTACAAAAGTGATGGTTTCGCATTCGGAGGTGAACTCGCTTGGAGTGGAGTGAATACATGTAAGTCAATACACACCCTCTTCTCTCTGCCAGCCACGCCGCCCATTTCTCGTAACAATAATTTCTTGGAAACATTTTCATCTACCAGAATGTTTTATAGGTTATATCACAGTGCCAAACAAGCCCCTGGTTGTTCCCACAAATCCTGACCAGAAACAAACGAACTAGTGTTTGCATATCTCATCGGTTTCTCTGTCGTCCGTCTTGCTCGGCAGGGCAGCTTCATGACTTCCCCTGGTACTCTCTTCTTGAGTAGCTTACCTAACTAATTCCGGTAACCTTTACCCAGATAGACATCCTTCTTTCCAAGTTCAGCAGCTATGCCGTCTACAGGTCGCCTCGAACTCACTTAAAATCTTCTTGAACAACCCGCCTTTCTCCCAAGGGAAGAGCTGGATAGGCTCATCCAGCTCCTGTTACGTTTGCGCAAAGAGCGCAATTCCTTATTCACGCATTATATGCAATCAGTCCCCGTGAACCTTGCCGAAAATGAAACTCCAGGCCATCGCTACACCTCCGCCTAATATATTTTCTCCTCCAACCAACTTATTCTCTCTGGTCACGCTCCCCTTTTGCTTAAAAGAAACTTCATACACAACAAGAATCTGATCGATGTTCCAATTATTCATTTTAATTTTCGCTCTTAAATTGGGCTTGTGCATCATAATAATACTGGCACAGTAGCGAAATGCAGATGATATTCGTATTGGAAAATTGGCATAAGGAATCAGAAATGATGGGCTAAAATCTTGGTGGCATAGTAAGTTTTCTCTTTCTCATATTACGCTAGCCGCGAGATGAAAGTGTATTCAGAGACTTTTGATATTCTGAGTGACCACCTCCTGGTGCACAATAGGAGTTCTTAACGTCGTGGTTCGAAAAATCTATGCGTAAATTACGGTCTAGCACGTTGTAGCCAACTGTCTTAGCAGTCACGCCCTTGCTTGGAATTTCGGCAAAATCAGGCATATTGTGTTAAATGATCATATTCTTTGAAGAATCGACTATCACATGTGTTTTATTCTCTAGAAACCACCTGAAATAATAGGAGTATTGTGGATAGAGCAGAATATAAATTATCTTCAGTTGGAGGAGCAGATTTTGGGCGTGCTTAAATTCAACACTAACTCATTGAAATAAAACAGCACATTTCCGAGAGGTTTCTATGCACAAGTGGACGCAATTTAGAAATATATTTTTGATGAAAAGATTATCAAAGCCTTGTCATCCGAAAAAATTATGGCGAGCACAAGGCAATCGTTCTTCAAGTTTCGTTTGCGATAGTTTAGCGTAGGAAGTTGGGGTTTTTATCGTTAAGACAGTGCTGGGAATCAAGCTAGTTCTAGAATCATTGAATATAGAAGTTCTGAATTCAGTAAAATTGATGGACGGATTCGATCGAATAATTGGTCCAAGTTGAGTGTTAGAATAGAGCGACTCGTCTGAGCTCGTTAATTCGAAAGTAATCGTAAAAACGATATGGTGACATATGATCGTGTTCAGATTCTTAAAAGCTATAATATAAATCTATATTGAGAACGTCATGAATCACTGACCTTCAAGATCACGTGTATTATGGTAGGTTTGAAGTTTTTCAGTTACAGATGCCCATAATAGGTTCTTACAAATTGAGCCGACGGAAGAAGCATCCAAATTGACTACTTTTGCTATACCCTTCGGAAGGTATTGAATGAGCAGGCTTTTATTTGGACTTGCAACAGCTCCAAAAGTATATCAAAGAATATTTTTAGCACATCTTAGCATATTCCGAAGATTACAATCTATATAGATAACATCATTATTTTTAAAAAGTCTAAAGGAGAGCATTTAAAGATTTCAAGACAGGTTTTCAAAGAACCAGGGAACGACAGATGTAATCTAATATAAACATTGACAGTTCTTCTCGAATGAGAGAATGCCTGGGAGCCATACATTTCTTGAACTAGAGCAAGGTGAAATTCTCAAAAAGATCGAGGTGTTACAGGATCATTTTTAGCAACACTTGTCACACCCTCCAGGAGAGGGGAGAAGTACCCGCCACTACGTAATAGGTTAGCAAGTCGCGAGAAGGCACCCTTTGCGACTGTCCCTGATGACAATTAAGTTAACATACCTTTCCCTCTCCCAGCGTAAATTGCACCTTCTCCTTTTTAAATATCACATAGAGGCAGGAGAGCACTCTCGTGATCAGTGACATAAATAATCTAGTTTACTCGCCTACTTCTATGGAATGAATCGTGAAGGGCAAGAAGGTACCCCTGTGACTGGCCGGAGAATCAAGGTAGATCACGTACCTTTATTTTTTTTAAACGCCTTATAGAAGCAGGAAAGCATGTTTGTGATTGGTCAAAAGAATAATATAAGTCACAGAAATAATGTAGGTGACATCTGTATCCATCTACAACGTCTCGTAGAAAAAGGTCACAGCCCCAATTTTAGAAGTCGTGTCTCCTAATTTACTTCAATTTTTCAATGTTCATTTGCCTTTAGAATGGTAGATTATCTACCAATTTGAAGACTCCTAATACCATTTCTTTCTGACCGTCATGGAAGAAAATAAAGATGACCATGGACAGAATGGAAAATTAGCGATCTTCCATTTTTCCGTTCTCGACCTCAATTCTTTTCTTGCATGCCAAAATAACCTTAGAATTCCGACTTGAATTACTTTTCACCCTTCGTATCCTCTGTGCATCAACTGATTTCTCAAGGAATTTTACGCCCTTCAATCGTAAAAAATCTGTCCTTTGTTTCTCTCAATATTCATTTACAATTAATGATGTGAAATGCTTATTCAACATTTTCTATTCTTTGGGTTCTTGCTTTTTCTCGTGAAATAATTTTAGGATAAACCTTGACTTTTTAAGATAAGAGAATAAGAGAAGAGAGAGAGAGAAAAAGAGACATACGAAGGGAGCCAGACGGGATTCATGAGGAAAAGGTCTTGAAGAGATCGTATATTTGTATTGAATTCAGCCATCAGTGATAAAATGAATGACAGGGAGGGTCATTTATGAGTGGACTTCATAAATCTATAAGAAGAATGTAATACGCTAGAGAAGAAATAGTTATTTGTAAAGTTTCAAAGATAAGCAGATTTGACTAAAGCATGTAATTCAAAGACTCAGGCACGGCAGAACAGACTCAGCCCATGTGTTGAATTTTGATACTGGAAAGAGGGATGGAAGGGGGGGAGGTCGAGCTTCACAACCAAAATTCCTTGTGTGTTAGTTTTGAACATACGGCAGAGCTCGTGTGTTGATTGATCAACACCACAACACACCTTCTGTCGCTTCTGCAAGAAATGCTCAGGGTCAACAATAAGAGATAAGAAACGCTCCCCACATTGAATACGCAGATTTTGAGTAATAATAATTCTGACCAAGTGGTGATAGTCAGTATTCATAAAGATCAGCATGAGTATAACATTGAATATAATCTCGACCTAAACAGCACCTCATCTGAAATTTTCTCAGAAAAAATGAATATCCTCATCAGCACTCTATTCTATATGATTGTTTCCTTTCATTTTGTTGGTAAGTGTACCTAATAAAATATGAATCACAATGTGGAAATCTTCAAATTTCTACAATTTTTCTTCAAATTTTGTAACTTGTTGAATTGTGTGCACCCAAATGAAAAAGTTCCACAATCTTTAGATTGTTTCATTTTCAGTACATAAATCCAGGATCGTTCAAGGTTCAAGATTTTGGGATTATTTGAAAGTTCCCAAAAATCTTTCGTTCATTTTCACAGTTTCGAATGCTGAGAAACTTGATAAGAGACATCCATCTAGGCCACCTGGCAAATTTTATTTGAAGTTCGGTATTGTCCTTGAGAAACAACATTGAGTGACATTTGCTTTATAACTGCCAAAAACATCATTATGTAAGATGATGTGAAATTTGCAGCAAAGATAAAAAATGGAAATCTTACGTCACTTCTGCCAACGAAGCGAGTTTTGGTATTGTATTTCCAGCAATATTCATCAAAACAGAATGGCATTTTTTGCAGCAATGAGGAGGAATAATGTTCCCCATTTCTTCTTTTTCCGCTGCTCGCCTTTTCTCTTGAACACCATAATTCTACATTTTGTATATTGCAGGACCGGCGCACCAAATTTTTTCGACGTGTGGAACTCTCTGACGATCGTGGGAGGGGGGGGGGGGGGGTACAAAATTTTCAATGTTCCTAACACTATCTCATTATATTCCATGTGTATATGTTTCATGCACTATGTAATAAATTTAGTATTGCATAGTTTTTTTCAGTCACAGCAAAATTGTACTTTCGCAGACTATTCTGAGAAACTTATTTGTAGTTATTTTGGTCTTCCTTTGTTTAAAGCACTTGTTTGTTTGATCAGCATTTACGTGCAGAATTTCTAGATAATTAAATCTTTTTGCTGTCATAGAAGATCTCAGGTAGGTTTTGAGCCCACGCATAGCTCAGAAAGATCGGTCTGCAGTACAAGATGATGCCGGTACAGTTAGAAGAGTTTTAATCAACTTAAGAAATTCTGATGTCATATCGCACAAGTATGAATTAGCCATAAGGTATTTTACCACGTCCCTTAAAGATTCAATTTTGATTTTGTTCATTGCAGTAACTTGATCCGAAAAAACTTGTCGTGGTGGAAATAAACACACTGGGTCAAACGATCTTGCACAGATACGGCGACTTGGTCTACCAATTCGTTAAAAATTCTTCTATACTACTCTTGAGGGCTCGATTAAATATGAGCATTATTTGCATCAGAGTCAAGGCGAGTTGATCTCTTTCTTGAACAGGGTACTCGCAGCTCAAGTAAATCAAGCGTATTTGCGCCGTCTACTGCTTTCTTCCACATTTTAACGAAACCAAAAGATCTCATTTTTTCGATATGTTTCGTTATGATACGTATTTTCTCATGAGATTCACACTTCTGTAGTTCTGCAATCAGAACTTTTACTCTCTGCAATACCTTGATCACAAAAGTTAAAAGGAAGTGGCGCATTCGGATTAAAGATTTGATTCTAATAGACCATCTTGTAGGGCAAAACTCACCAAGCTAGAAGTTTCTTCTGCAATTAATTCTTCAAATTCCGCCACCCTCTTTGGAGATTAGCGAATAAAATAATTAGCTTCTCTAATAATGCCGATATATTGCAGTTATATATTGTCGATAATATCAACGAGAAATCTCATCATCATTATTTTCGTAAAGTTGTATATTACCATTCATAATTCATTGTAGGAAAATAAAGTAGAAACAAATATAAAAAGGTAAAGTTCCATCGGATTTTGGTGTGTGGAAATCGACACATGGCGAAGTTTGAGGTGTGATTTGCTCCAAACGATCCACACGGTTCGCGCCGACCCTAGTATATTGACTTCTGGATCATACAGCCTTACATATCCTTGAAAGTTTTTGAAACTTCAGCGAAACCCTCCAGGTGTTCTTTAAATGAAGCCGCAGGTGCAAATTTTCTTTTTTTTGCTCACTCCCTCCTTTATTCTCTCTACCATATCCATAGCCAAAGTCATCAATTATTCTTTAAAATAATGTGGCACTTGGTGGACATCCTTGTTGACCTCTTTATTTGTCTAAGAAAGCATTTGAGGTCCATTCTTCTGTTAACATTCCAATAATTATTTTTCTATATATTGTGTTCAGGATCTCAAACATCTTTCCGTTTGCTCCCAATAATTCAAATTCCATAAATAACTATGCCCTATCAGCGATATCAAATTGATTTTCCAGATCCATAAAAGCCGCTCATAATCCACCTTCTTCCTCATCCATTTCATTATGATCTCTCACCCAACTTCATTTCATGAATTGCGCCTTATTTCTCTTCTTCGTCTTTCTTTCTCCATTCCTTCTCTTATCCCCTTATCTCGAAAAGTAGAACATTGTTCAAAAATCACTTGAAAATAAATAGAAAGTCGCCTGCAATATTTCCGTGACTAATAAGGGGAGTTTTTTCTGGCCTTCACAAGACGTGTGACAGGAGTGGGGATGTGACCCACATCTCTACTGTTCCTCATACATAGCGGCCTTGAACAAAAGGAAACCGTGTGACTAATTGAAACATATTTTCCAAAAACTTCGCGGATAAGATGATAATAAACTAGAACAATTCAATGATTTTCTTACTAATCCAGTATATTTAGTCAGATTCTTATATATATTATTGCAATGCATTGGGTAAGAAAATTTTTTTCGCCATCTTCAGGGTGTCATATAGGAAGCCTCAATCCGAGTTTTCGACCATCAACCCTTTGCAGGTTTTCCGCCATCTTGAATTGAGGGGTGATTCCTTGTTTTGCGGATAACAGCCGTATTTTTAATTTAATCAAGAAAACAGTTGAAGACATTTTTCATGAAAAGAATGAGATGTACAAATTAGTATATTTGATGTTTTCTCGTATTTTCCTTATCTGTTGCTTGAGAATCAATTCTACAAATAAAAGGAGGGTTGACATTTTTTTTAAACCGAATATCTTTTTTGGTTTCGGTGCTATCGCAAAATTTTTAAGGCAAAAGTTGTAATTCATACAATCCTCTACAATTTTTGATTGAATCTTTCTTTGTAAGAGCAATTGTTTACAAACCGTAGCCTCGGAAAGTTGCGTGCAACGTCAGTCGCTGGTTGGTAGTGCTGGTTTGCGATTGCTGTGCCGTTATAAATTATTTTAAGTTTCATTGCCGGAATGGAGCTCAACATTATTTCACTTTATTTATTTATTTATTTTTTAATAAATACGGCTATTTTTTGTGTGCATGCTTTGTATTGCAATTGTCTCTTATTTGTTATTTGTTATTTTTAATTTTTCTTTTTTTCAAGCTCGAATTTGATTATTTTCCATTGGCATTTTAATTATTTACTATTGTTCAACATACAGGCCTGGATTTACTATGCAGGCATCGTAGGAAGTCGCCTAGAGCGGTGAAAATTGAGGGGCGGTAAATTTTAGCGGAAACTTCGAAAACTTGTTCAATTCGTGGGATTTGAATTTCCCGCCTGGTTTGTTGGCATTCTATTGATTGAAAAACTATTTGTACCAAAACTAATTTCACCATTGAAGATAT
>WSXT02075124.1:0-12177 GCA_011762715.2 Neuroterus valhalla
CCACTTTAGCCCTCTACGCTCGTTGTTTGCTATCACCACTCTTATGTCCTCAAAGAATCCAAGTTGACGAATTTTTCCAGATCATACTGATCTTGTTATCAGTAATTTTAAAGTTACGGTTTCAGCTTTAAATATTTAAAAACGCGACAACTCGTTTTCGTTCCGCTGTTGTGCAAAAAAGTATAAGAACCTTGAGCGGGAGCGATCGCTTGTGCCTTGTATGAAGTTGAGCACCTCGGCTCCACCTCGGCAACGCATCGGTGCTCACTTCCTACGTGGCGCGCAAACGCGTGCTTTTGCTCTCAATGCACAAAATACTATCCTGGCCCAATTTTATTCTATCTCAGATAAACATTCAACTATCAACTTGGAAATATAACTTTTTTTGTCGAAAAGTAATGTTTTTAGTTGCAAAGTTGAATTCTCTAGTAGAAAACTCAGCTGTCTGGGTAAAGATTTATTTTTTACGATTAACATTCGACTGTGATGTTTGAGAAATCGTCTTCTGGTGCAGAAAAGTAATACATTCAGCCCTTATCCTGACTTTTTCATTAGAAATTCACCTTTTCACAAAAAAATTCAACTATCATGTTCAAAATTCATGAATTTGTTTAAAAATTTAAAATAATTCAAGTTCAATATTTAATTTTTCAGTTGAAAGTGTTTCTTTCTCAGTGAAAAAGTAATCTTTCTGGCCTTATATTTATCTTATTCATATGAACATTCAACTATTTGGTTAAAAGTACATCTTCAATAGTTAAAAAGGAATCTTTCTGGTTCAAATTCGAATTTTTTATTCCAAAATTGAACTGTTTCTTGAAAATGTATCTGTTTCAGATCAAATTTCAACTGTCAGATTTAAAGATTCGTTTTTCGTACTAGAAATGAAATGTTCTTGGTTTCATTTCGAAGTTCTCTGGTAGAAATTCATTTTTTCCATATAGTAGTCCAACTTTTTTCTTCGTGATTCAAGTTTTTTTGTAAAGTTTTCCTTATTTCGTAGGAGAGTAATCTTTTTGGTTGCGAATTCAAAATTTTTAATTGATTATTTACTTGCTCTCTTGGAATAGAAAAATTTACCGATCTTTAGAGAAAATTCAACTATTTGAATATACTATATGCTGTTCAACTTTTTTCTGCAAATATTTTGTTGAAAATTCCTAATTCTTAGGAAAAAATTTATCTTTTCTGTTATCATTAATCCTTCTATTTGAAAATCGTCTCTTCTGTTTTAATTTCAACCATTTCATGAATAACTTTATTCTTTTCATATTGAGAGGTCCAAATATTTGATTGAAAATTTTTTTTACAACTTCAAAACTAACAAATTTGGGTGATATTTTCTTTCTTGGCTGAAAATTCTTTTTTGGTAAGGTTTCAACACTCCTTTTGAAAATCCTTTTTTCCAATCCAACTGCTTTTGATTTCAAATAAAAATATTTTTCGGTTGAAATACTAACTTTTACATTTCTCGCTATTATTTATTCATATTGTTTACATTTGACTCTTCTTGGTTGAGATTTGAAATCTCTTTTTGGTTATAATGTCAACAACTTTATTTTTCATTTGGAATTATTATTCTTCCATTGCAAATGCAATTTCTTGATTGAAAGTTAAACCTTATTGTTAAAAATTCAATATTTCATCTTCATACTTAACTTATGATCATGTATTTTCACATGCACGAAGTAAGGTTTATATCAAAAATTCTTGACAAGCGTTCCAGCCGCGGATAGGCGCCCTCCTTAGTGCCAAATACGTACTTACTAATTAATTATTTAACTTTAAAATTAGGATTCCAAGTATAAACTTATCAATGTTCCTTGGGAAATGCAGTACCAAATAAAATTTTTGTGATAAATTTTATAAATTGAATAATAATATACCATCTTCCTGGCTGGATTCGGTCTATTTACGTTCCATGGATTTTTAAAACCTCTTCAACTCCAAATCAGCTTTCAAGCAGCTTAGATCGAGTACACGAGGACATTCTCAGTCTTCCGTATAATTCCGAGGTCGATTTTAAAGTCACGTGTTCATAAAAAAAATAAAAGACAAAATACGATGCAAAAAGATCTTCAAACTCATGAATAATCGAATCGTTATGAAAGGTAACTCCTTATTCCTAAGAACCGGTTTTTAACTCCGCTAAGTGCTCTTTTTTATCTTTGGTTTCAAGATCATGCGTTTTTTTAAAGAGACGAAGCTCCAATTAGATGCGGTTCCGATATAATAATTTTGACTTTTTTCTTTTTCATTTGCTCGAAAATTGATGCGATATATTAAATAAAGAATTCGATAATTTCACTTACTAATTGGTCGATACAAAAGAGTCAACCGAGGAATATTTATTTAAAATAATAATATTTTGATTTTAGAACTTTCTATTCAATTTTTGACAAAATAGTGATATTTTTATTCAGGAGAATTTTTTTTCAACCGAAAAAGAAAAATTTCAGCAGGATACATTAACTCTGAACCAAGAAGTTGGATTTTTATTCAAAACGGATGAATTTATAACCATTACTTTTCCTACAATTTTCACAAGAGACATGCATTTGACGAAAAACCAATTTCCAAAGGAATAGTTTGACTTTGAAACAAGGAATCGAATTTTATCAGAATCAATGAATCCTCAAATGAAAAATAATTATTTCCAACCAAGTAGTTAGGTTAAATGAAAATAGTTAAACCTTCAACAAAATAGTTGGATCCTGATCGAAAACTGAATTTCTATGACCGAAGAGTCCCATTTAAAATAATATATAAATTAACCATTTTTACTAATAGTTTCATTTTCAACAAAAAAGTTGCATTTCCAACCGAAAAGATTGATTTTTAAACGAAAAAAAATGTCAGAAAAATACATCAATTATTAACCAAAAATATAATGAAAAATGAAATAGTAAAAATTTCCAACCAAAGAAAAAAAAAATTTGTACAATTTCAAAGAAATGATTCTCTAACTAACAAAATAAATGACCAACGAAATTGTTTATTTTCGAGCTAGATGAATAAACAAAATGAATGAATTCTCAAAAAGAAATTATTTTCAACATGAAAGTTGAATTTGAGGAAAAATGAATTATTATTGTAGTAGTCCGAAAAAATTAATTTTCTGACAAAAAACAAGAACTTTCAACAGAATTCATGAATTTTCATTCGAGTTATTAAACTTTCTACTGAAACAGATAAATAAAAACTGTAAATTAGATTGGAAATGAAATGGTTAAAATTTGAAACAAAAATTCTACAAAAATATTACATTTATACCAGAGATCCAAAGCTTTGAACAAAAAATGGAACTTGAAGAAAAAAATTTCAATTTCAACCAAGTACTCGAATTTCAGAAAAATAGTGTAATCCTCAAAAAAAGGATATTTCTTTTATATCAAGAAAAAAAAATCAACCAAATTATTAAAATTCAACTAAAGAATTTAATTTCCAACGTAGAAGTGAATTTTCTTCCAAGAAAATCAATTCTTATACCAAAATGGAGAATTTTCAACAAAATACAAAATTCTCAACCAAATAGAGAACGAAATTTCCAACAATGTTACATTTTCTATCAAAAAAAAATTTTCCTCACAGAAAAATGAATCCCGAACAGTTAGATTTTCAACTTAAAAGAACAAGTCAAAATCTCGAACCAAAAAAATCACAAAATTTCCAAATTTAAAGTTACATAGCATACCAGATAAATGAATATCCAATCAAAAAATCGAATCTAAAGAAAAAAACGTGCATTTTCGAATCGAGTGATTGAATTTAAACAAAACAGTGAAATTTCCAAAGAAAAGGTAATTTCCCAACCAATCACATAGTCGGATTGGAAAAAATAGTTTGAATTCCAAAAAAATAGTTGGAACCTGAACGAGACCTAATTTTTTCTCGAAAATAAGTTCAATTTAGGAATAAAAGAGATCAAACAAAGAGATAAATTATGTGTCAAAAAAAGAAAAGAATTTTCAAGCAAATTGTTTAACCTCCAACCTCCTTAACAATAACTGATTAAGAAAATTATCTTCTAATTCCTAAAAATTTTTGTTTTCAGTTATCTTTCTGCTGCTCTTCAACGATGCACTGGCACAGACAGCATTTGCGACAGTTGAAAAAACATCCCCCCTTGAGGATTCCTCAAAAAGCCCGCCAACGAATCGAACAGTCTTGCGGAAAATCATTGTCGAAGATAACAAGACAAAAACAACATTGGCTAACGATGGGAAACCAGAACCTGTTGTCGTCGACTCAACAAACTTTCAGGACCATATGGAAAGAATCTCGACTCCGGATCCGCCAAAACAAAAAGACTCGAAAAAGTCCATCAACGAGGAGAAAATAAAAGCTGTTGCGGAACCAGCAACTCCAACTCCAGTGACTATTGATTCCTTGAATAATACAACCTTAGACCGTATCTTGAAACCAAAATCACCCGAGAACAATGACAGTGGCAGCTCTACAAAACTTAGTCCTGATGGAGAGAGTTCTCCTAAACTGTCTAAGAACAAGGGAAAACCAATTTTTCTGGAAGCCTTCAAAGAGGGCTCCAAGCACAATGCTAAGAAGTCTGACACCGTTGCCACTTCCGAATTCGAAGGCACTGATGAATACGAGATTGTAGAACACGAACTAGAACACAAGGAACCAACTACTACACCTACAACAAAGAATGAGGGCCTGGAGGATTTTGACGTCGAATCTTCCAAAAAGGATGACGCAATCGAGGTGGAAGACAAAGACTCTGATAAAGAAGAAACCTTCGAAGAAGAACCGTCTCGTGAAGAGGCAGTCTCTTTAGCTAATGATACCAAAGTCAATCACGTGGACAAAAGTCAGACTCTAAACAATGATACCAACGCCATTCCCAAAACTGATGATCCGACTCAGGTTGGTTTTAGTCCAAAGCATGAGGTGGAAGTTATAAAAAACGTATCACAGGCTCCAATAATGAGGCTCATTCAGGCTCCAAAGGAGAAAAATGAAGACCCGGTTGAACCTGATGAAAGCACTGACGATAAGAGCGAGAAATTATTGGAGAAGGTCAATAGTGACAATTCTACAAAAAGCGATGACGATGAAGATAGTGACTCTGCTCCATCTGTTAATGATGTCGATTTGAAGAATGTCAAGGTCAAGCTTGACATCTCCAAGACGGATCTTCCTCCATCTAAAACAGAAACTCCCCCAGTCAAAACAGAAGGCCCTAAAGCTAAAGCAGAAATTCCCCCGTCTTCCATTAACAAGGCATTCGAAAATGCTTCCTGGATCGAGGGAGTTCCAAAAAGGAAAGTAATTCTCGAGAAGAAAGAGTCAACTGAGAGTAGTTTGACTTCTGAAACCAAGAATTCAAACGAGAGTATAAGCCCTTCACCAAGAGCTCGCACAATATCTTTCTCTGGGATAAACGAGTTTATTCCAGATAACGCAGACTCAAAAATCCTATCATCGAAGACAACTCACAATGATATTCCTCCTACAAAGAGACCACTTCTATCTGATAAAGAAATCGAGCAAAAACCATATCCTTACCTTAAGACTGACGTCAAGAAACCCATGAAAGAAGACGAAGATATAAACAAGGAGACCAGCTTCGGCAAAAGGATCGAGGAGTCCACAGAAGGTGTATCAGCTTTCGAGAATACAATCGGTCGTAGAGAGCCTGATAAGAAACAGGTCATCACTGAACCTTCAGTAGTGATTGAAAATAGTATTCAACACTTCAAGCCAACCTATTACAAAAGATCCGGAAACGCAACGAGGATCAACTCTACTATAAGTGATTTTGGATTGAGGACTACTACGTCAAGAAGTGACGAAGAGAAAAATATGGCCTCTACGGTAGAAAGTTATGCACCTTCGAATCCTACGACCCGCGCAACTTTAGCGGATGAAATAACTCTGACCACTGAAAAGGAGCATATCGACTTGACTGGCAATGCCATTACTGCGATCAATCCTAAAAATGTGAGCTCTGATGTTCTTTCAGAAGCAAGCACAAGCTCTCTGGAAGGGAAGCTGCCAAAGATTGAGAAGACCCTGGAAAAAGATGTTATAGAAAGAACGATAGGGTTGAAAAAAGTAGAAGAAAATTTCTCAGAGGCAACAAAGTCTCCAGAAGATTCCAAATTGGATCTTCAGACAAGCGCAGAAGATTCCAAACTTAACTTCTCTCACATGAATGTAACCGGAATTTCCACAGAGCATCCAGTGACGAGAAAAATTGTTGATAAAAACCAAACAGAGTCTAGTACCGTGAGATCAACATCAGCAACTCAGGAGACACTAGCTACCACAGAGAAAGCTCTGCCCTCATCGACTGAAGTTCAGCAGAACTCAAACAAGCCCGAAGAAATTCAAAATAACACTACCCCAAGTTTGATCGAACAACCGGAATCAACAACAACCGTTGAGTACGAGTTTGTAGGATTAAAAGAAACAACAACCCCTGAAGAAGATGAACGGTTATCAGCTTCTGATAAGTCAGTAACCACACCTTCCACTCTTCATGATGAACCAACTGAAATCAGTCCTAACAGCAACACATCTGGTCCACGAATGTTTAATCAGGAGGAAACTACAACTGAGGAAGAAGAGCAGATAACAACGAGTGAATCCGTTGATGAGAGTTCATCTTCCAAATCTACCAAAAAGAACACTTCGGAAGATAAAGTCACTACTGAAAGAGCGACTACGATCGGAACTGAAACAATGGATTCAGATGAAACAAGTTTTTCTACTCCAGCAACACCGTCTGATCAAGATAGTGTACCAGTTTCGGAAACTTCTCCGGGGAATGATGGCACAACTGTGAATGACTTGGGCTCGACTGAATCTGATACATTCAAGAGAAACTCTTCAAATTCAACGATGGAAATGACTATCGATTCTGAAGTACCAACGACTAGTGAAACTCCTCAGAAGATGGCAACAGTTACTGAAGCCTCCGTTGCGATGGATACAACTGCTATGCGGACATCCACATATACACCTACTCCAAAACCTGTCTCTGTCTCTACTGAGAATACAGTTTCGAAATCTACGACAGAAATTCCAGCTGATGCTTTTCCTTCACTCTCATTAGAAGATATCAGAGTGCTGGTTAGGATAGTTTTTGAGGGCACCTGGGAGGACGTATGCCCACGTTTGCAATTTCTGAGGGAGATGCTTGCTGATTTACTAACGGCTGGTACAGAGAAGTATGTCCTTTTTGAATAATTCTCATGATTATTCTTCCAATGAACACAGTAAAAAGAAAGTGTGAATGGAAGATTCGTTTCAGGGTATCATATACCTGCAACAGAAATTACCCTTGGTAGTGTACTTGTTATCAAGTTAAGCAGGGAATGATTCACCGACCATTTGTTGGTTGCCATTGCAAGATGCGTTATTTGCACCTCGTAATATTAGGCCACAACTCTATACATACAGGTTGTCTGCATGCATGCAAAGCAGACGATCTTTTCACATAGTACATATTACGACTAATGATCTGTATTTTACCCTGGATAGAAGGAAGCCATGTATTTTCAGGTTAGAACGCGGACTCTTTCGATGCCTATTAATGCACGCTGTCCCGAATCGGCATGTTCACATAGTCAGCTGAGTCAAGAACGCACTTCAATTAACGGCTTTAACTTGACCAGTATTGTGACGTTATCTACTATTCAGAGTATAATACAGATAAGGCTCGCGTTTGTGACGTCATCCGGTATCCAGTGTAGTATACAGATCAGTGTCTGAGGATCATTCATCAAGTTGGAACAATCAAGCCGCCATCTTGGTTCCGAAACCTATAAGAAAAAGAATGACACATTTCCACATACCTTCTATCCTCACTTGGTGCATACGTTTTGGAACCAAGATGGCCGCACGCATATTCACACCTGATAGAGGGCCCTTGTTTGGCATAATGCAGCTAACACACCATCTATACTTCAAAGAGCATGACGTAAATACGAAAAAGCACCTCTCAAAATTACCGTACATTGTTGGCTTATCGAACCCAAAGTGCCACGGTAAAGTAAACAGCGTTCAGGTTCTACCTGCAAGAAAATTTAATCCCATTTTTTTGCTGTGTAGATGAATTCCATCCTATATTTTTCTCTAACACAAAATCATTTAGTTTTGGGGACCACCAATTCTACTTGGAACTCGAAAAATATTTTTTGGGAGTAAACAAAACAATTTCTAGAGCCATAAAGATTTATAGCTCAATAGAGGGACACTCAAATTTCACTCTTTCCTGATCCTGAAATTCAATTGAAGATTTCCTTTTTTTTCGATTGAAAATATTTAACTTGAATACAAAATTTAAAAATTTCACTTGTAAATTCCTTATTTCAGTTGGAAATTCACTCCCGGATAAGAAGCCTTCTATTATATTTTTGGTTGAGAATTCATCTTTTGTAGTTGGAATTCGAATTGTTTGATTGAAAATTGGACAAAAATTTCTGGCATTCATATATTTTTTGTTAGAAATTCAACAGTTTTACAAAAAAATTGGACAATTTGATGGACATTTTTCCTCCAAACTGGAAATGAATTTTTGGTTATGA
Organism: Neuroterus valhalla; assembly: GCA_011762715.2. Lineage (NCBI taxonomy): Eukaryota > Metazoa > Arthropoda > Insecta > Hymenoptera > Cynipidae > Neuroterus > Neuroterus valhalla. The sequence continues at coordinate 8,556 of WSXT02075124.1, forward strand.
ATTAAATTTTTTTCTTGAAAATTGTTTTTTTTTCAGTTTTCGAATTCATCTATTTGGTGAAGATGTCATCATTTTAAATTAAAGATGTAACTTTTTGAATAAAGGTTGTACTGCTCTGTCAGAAATTAACTTTTTCAGTTAGAGATTCATGATCTTAGTTGAAAATTGGTCTTTTCCTTAGAAAATTAAATTCTTACCCTGGAGTTTTTTTTCTTTCCGTTCAGAATCGATGTTTTCAACGTAAAACTCAAATATTTAATTTATTTCTATTTTAGTTGAAAACTTGTTAGAAATCTGCTTTATTCCGTTTTTTCGATTCAACTCGCGAAAAAATTAAGAGAAACAAATAAGAAAATGGGACTATTTTGGGCTAAAAGTTAATTCTTCACTTCTGCTTGGTTCAAGAGTTTAGAATTTGTAGCAATGAATTCATGTTTCTTGGTTAGATGTTTAACTCTTTGGTTGGAAATTCAATTATTTTGTCGGAATAATTTTACTGATAAGAAAATGAACAATTCCAATTTTTGTCGAAAATTCATTCTTTCAATCAAAACTCGTGGTTTTTCAATCTAAATTCAACTATTTTTGGTGGAAATTCGTCATTTTTTTATAGAATGTCATTTTTTTTTTGTAGAATTTCATCCCTTTGTTCGAAAATCCAACAATTTTTGTCTAATTCCTCCGTTGAATCTATCTCTTTTTTTGTTGAAAATTTATTCTTCCAATTCAAAATCCAACTTTCCCATTATTTAGTGAAAAAATACTTTTTTAGTTGAAATATCGATAGTTTTTTTTTAATTGCATATATATTTTGATCAAAGATGTGATGAAGAGGAAGAAACATTTAACTATTTTGTTGACAAAATTCGTTTCTTTTCGAAAAAAAATTTTTCTAATCGAAAAGTAACCTTTCCAATTTTTCACTGAAAATTCATCTGATTGTGTTGGAATCGAGCTATTTTCTGTTGAAAGTTGAGCTTTTTCGACATGGAATTTCAATTTCGTGTTAAATGTGAATTTTTCTTGCGGATAATTGATGTTTTTGAAGAATTCTCTTTTTTGTTTGGTAAAAAATTCAAATTTTTGTTGTCAAAAATTAATCTATTTTCTTTGGAGATGCAACTATTTTATTGATAATTCCTACATTTTCATGGTCAAATTTGACTTGGGGGAAAGTATGTATTCTCCCTCGGAAATTTTTTCAGTTGAAGATTTATTATAATTTTTAGAAATTCAACTTATTTATTTGGCTGAATTCGTGTCTTTTTCGGTAGAAACCCAATCTCCTTGGTTGAAAAATGCAGGAAATTCATGTATTTTGTTCCTAGTCGTGATTTTTGGTGAACACCTAATCATCTTGTCAAAAAATTAATGCTTTTGGGTTGAAATTAAACTATTTTTGGCTGGAACTAGATTATTTTTGGTTGAAAATTCTAACATTTTATAAGGAGCTCATCTTTTTGTTATAAACTTGATTTTTTTTTTGTAGAATTCGCATCTCTTTTCGTCAAACGTCAATAGTTTAGTGGAAAAAAAATCTATTTGGGTCGAAAATGCACTTATTTAGTTTAAAATTCGTTCTTTTTTGTTTGAACTCAAAGTGGTTCAGAGACGAACTTTTATGTTAAAGGAATTTCTTCAAAAATTTTTCATCCAAATTAACAATTAATCATATCCGAAAGATTGGAGAAAGTTGATTGTTATTAAAGAGTTTTCATAATTTTTAAGAATACGAAGATAAGATATAAATTTATGGCGTGTTTCAGGCCTGTATCACCGATGCAAGTGGTTTTTCATCAAACACAATGCAATAAAGGAGCTGTCTCAATGTCATCATCATCTGAAACCCCATTGACATCTCTGCTAATTTACGTGATCGACGAGATTGGAGGTTTTGACGAGTCTATGACGAAAATGTTACCAAGTTTATACAAGATGTCCACTATAGCTTTTCCTCTTCCGGTGAGTTAAAAATAAGATTTAGAAAACTTCCCTGTAAAAAAGGACCGCTTCCCTCCTCCGCTAGAATACGAACCCAGGACCTTTTGTTTGGCGAAGGAGTGCTCTACCAACTGAGCTACGGAGGGCCCAGCGATCCCTTTTTCACAGCGAATATAGGCATTCTAGCTAAATTTACACATTCCATTAACCGTTACAGTCACAGGAGCCGATATTTTGGCTACCTATTTTTCTTTCTTTTTACCTCAATATTTTTGCAATGGCATGCTTGATCCTTGGATTCTTTGCATTTTCAGATTCATATATCCTTAGTATTCATGATACTGATGATATTTGAAAAATTTATAGATAATAATGAATATTATAAACAAATATGTACGAAAAAAGTGAGTTTTCGAGAATCTAATAGCGGTTCAATGGTGGATCCAATATGGCCGCCGAAATAATAAAAGATGACTATTTCCTCTTGGCATGTGCCTTAACGTATCTAAAAATATATATTCCTCTAAATTTTCTAACTTTCTATGCTACTCAATGTAAAGGTTTTATTTTATGTATGGAATCGAATATGGCGGATTAAATATGGCGAATCCAATATAGCGTTTTTTATATTAATAGCTCATATTCCGTTGGAAAACATATTTTCATATATTCAGTATCTTTCATGCTATTCAATGTAATGATTTTACTTAATATGTAATATTCAATATCGCGATCAACAAAATGAAAATTGGTTATTTATTACTCATACGAGCACTTACGTCTCTGAATACCTGATTGTCCAAGATAACATCAGTACCATCGTATAAGCGGGAAGGTATGATGGCGGATTAAATATGGCGAATCCAACATGGCGAATTTTGTATTGATAGCTCATATCCTTGGAAAACATATTTTGATATATTCAGTTTCTTCCATGCTACTCAATGTAATGATTTTGCTTTATATGTGAAATTCAATATGGCGATTGATATAATAAAAATTTATTATTGATTAGCCATACGAACACTTACGTCTCTGAAGGGATATTCTTTTGCACTGACGCAAAATCGAGATCTGAAGATCCAATATAGCCACCCTATGACTTAAAGAGAAAAAAAATAAAAAAACAAAGAAAAATGAAAAAAACATACAAAGGACAAAAACAAATTTTTGAAAACCGATACAAAACTCTGGCATAGCTGGTCCGCAGCCTGAGTATCAAAAGAAGAACGTTTCGCAGTAGTTTTTTCTCATCTTGTGGGGAAAATGATCATATTCGATAGAATATAACATTTTTAGTCCGCCAAATTGGATACATTTTGAATTTCCAAAATCTGAAGCCAGATTCGTAATCAGGGACCTCGTAAACCCATGCATACATCTGTTTGCCCAAATTTACCAGAATATTACATTTTCATTCCGCCATATTGAATCCGCCATTTTGGATTTTCGAAATCTGATTCTAGATTCGTAATCAGCGACCTCAAAATCCCAAGCACACATCTGTTTGCCCAAATTTGACAGATTATAAAGTTTTTTGTCCGCCTATTGAATCCGCCATTTTGAATTTTCAAAATCTGATTTCATATTCATAATCAGTGATCCCAAGAACCCACATATGCATCTCTCCATCACAATCTGACAGATTGTGAAATTTCTATTCCTCCATATTGAATCCGCC
>WSXT02075135.1:0-12177 GCA_011762715.2 Neuroterus valhalla
TATCCCATAGTTGAACCTGAAACATGGTCAATCTTACACTCTAGATGGTAAGGTTGATTATCCATTTTTCTCCGTGTGGTTATATAGGAAAAGTTAGGCACATCTCTACCTTATTTCAACGTCTTGTGGATAGTAGAAAGGCGCCCCTATGACTGGTCACAGAAAAAACTTGAGACATACGATCTAATTTCGGGACGAGTACAATTCTTGTTAATTTTTGGCTAGTCACCCCAAAATTTGGGACGAGTAGGCTCAGCCTTTGTTTACGAGATTGTGAGGAAAAACAATTTTTCCTCAAGTTGTGGAACGTAACAAAAGCATAATATTTAAACTCTTTGATATTACTCAGACTGGAAGGGATAGAAATTAACTATCGGGATCCACCAGATATGTTTACTTTATTAAGATAGACAAAGGTCATCGATCGTAAAGCCAGCACCGGTACCGATACCGGTATTGAAGTCAAGAAACCGATTTGCTGAACAAAACTTAGAACCTGTCTTTAGAAGCTATCTTTATACACAATTTTAAATCCCCTCAAATCCCCATTTTAAGGTCTAAAATGAGAGAAGCCTGCATTTGCATTCTTGAAATTCAAAGGAACGAGAATTCCCATCCTCTTCATATTTACATAGTTTCGATCCATTTTTCAAGAATCTCACACATTTGGGATTCTTAATATTTGAACAACAAAAAGATTGTATTTTTTACAACATAAATGAATTCATAAGCATAAATCAATATTATCATTAACTGGGAAAATAACTTTTGAGAAAGGACATGAATTTCTCAACGGATTGGGAAAAGAGTATTGATGATTTGTAGTTCAAAAAATAATATTAACAAATAGAAACTGAATTTTGAATCAAATACATGAATATTCAAATCGAGAAGACGGATTTTGAATAAAAAATGTAATACTTCATATTTGAAACGTAACCAAATTTAATTTTCATTATAACAGTGAAATTCCAAACCGAATCGATGCGTTATTAACGGAATAACGAAAAAAAAAGTTAAGAAGTTTAAGGGTGGCTACCAGATTTTTTTTTGAAATTCAGTTCCCAAAACAAAAACAAGCATTTATGTTCAGAAATGTCGTATTTCAAAAAGAATTCTAAGTCTGGAGGAAAATTTGATAAAACTCGAAAATGACCAAAGTGGCGGCCAATTTTCTGAAAATAAAAATTTTGAGTGTTTTTGGACAATATTTAAAAGAAAAATAAACTCTTTATAAACAAAAGATTAGAATTTTGTTCTAACTTAACTTACTCTGGAAGATATCTATATCAGTTGAGCAAAGCAAGTAGTCCGCAGAAGATACGAGTTATTCACATCTTCGGCGCTGCCCACAACACGCATTTTTTTCAAACGAATACAAATTATTGCCTGGTTACGAAGGAATCAACCATTGTTATCATATCTGTAGTTGTTTTAGAGAACAACGAATTCCGTGTTGTAAAAATGGATCTTTATGTATTTTTCAAACAATTTCGTTTAAACAAATAACATTTATTGTCTTACAGCAGAAAATTTTACAAAAATAATAATACTTTTGACACCGGAAATGGAGTATTTGAAACTCTTAGTCAAAACCCTTTTTTTTCACCAAACGAAATTCTGAATTTTAAATGTGATAGTTGACATTTCAAACAAAAAAGATAAAAATCATTAACATAACAGTGGAGTTTAGAATCAGAAATATGAACTTTCTCCTGAGAAAATAGTTTCCAACAAAATACGTAGATTTTTAAATAAACAGTGGAATTTGAAACTGAAATCGATACATTTAAAAAAAAAAGGAAACATTCTAAATTTCGAGAATAAAAGTAATTTCGAACAAAAAGAATCCTCCCGCTGAATTTGGATGTTTGTGAATTCTCTTTTGTTAATACTGCTCCATCTTTAATTTTTAATTTTTATTGTATATTTTGTTTATCCATCATATTTACTTCAAAATCTGTTTATTATTTGTCCGCAATGTTTATTCCCAGTTACCCTAAAAATGTATAACATTTTCATAGATGCGAGAAATTACAATTCAATTTCTTTTCTATCTCAAATAATTTAGCCAGAAAATTATTTTTTTTTTCATTTTTTTCTCATATTTGTGAACAGAACAAAAACTAGGCCCCATATCAAAAAACGTGTAATGACAAATGTGTAGATTTTTTATGGGTGAACAATTTTTGTTGCATATTTTTTTTTGTATCAAGCTGATCAGCAAACTTGACCTTCTTTTATGGTCCCTTGAAACCTGCGCCATAGCGGAATCCAATATGATTAGTCGTTGGAAATTTATCCGATATACAGACGACAACGGTGATGGTAACGACGACCACAACAACGACAATCCCGTCGACAGCGACAATGCCGACAATGACGACAAAAAAGATGACGACAAAGACGACAACGATGACGACGACAAAGACGACAATGACGACGCTGGCAAATATGATGAGGACGGCAACGACGAAGACAACAACAACGATGGCGACGACGACGACAAAAACTTCGACAGCGACAATGACGACGACAACGACAATGACGATGATGGTAAAGATGACGCGGACGGCAACGACGAAGACAACAACAACGATGGCAACGACGACGACAAGAACGTCGACAGCGATGATGCCGACGACAACGATAATGACGACGACAAAGACGACAACAACAATGACGGCGCTGGCAAAAATGACGAAGACAACAACAAGGATGGCAACGACGGCGACAACAACGTCAAGAGCGACAATGACGACGAAAATGACAATGAAGACGACAAAGACAATGATGACGACGACAAAGACAATTACGACAACGACGACAAAAAAGACGCTGGCAAAAATGACGAAGACGGCAACGACGAAGACAACAACAACGATGGTAACGACGACGACAACGACAATGACGACGGCAACAACAATAGCGATGGCAACGACGATGTTAACGACAATGCCAATGACGACAACACCAACGATGTCGATGACACCGACAACGGGAATGGCGCCAATGACGACGACAACGGCAATGACGACGACAACAAAAGCGATGGCAAACGATGTTAAAGACGAGGACAACGGCAAAGATTACGACGAAAATGTCGAGGACAACAAAATCGACGACAACGATGACGACAATGTCAATGACGACGACAACAACAATAAAGTTGACAACTACAATGATAATAACAACAACAACAATAACTACAAAGATGGTGACGACGCCGACCACGGGAAAGGTGACAACGATCAAGCCGACGACGATGAAAAAGACGACGACGATAGTACCGTCGACAACGCCAACGATGACAATGGCAACGAGGACCACAGCGGCAACGGCGACGACAACAACGACGATGGCAACGACGGCAAAGACGACGACAAAGACGACAATTACAACGACGACAACTGCAGCTATGACGACGAGAACGACAACAGACAGACAGATAATCTGAAACCTGTTATTTTTTATTCGTGGGGTCTCAAACCATTCATTAGAATATTCTTGAAGTTCGTTTGAAACATTTTTTCCAATTAATCTAGTCTAGAGTATCTTCTAGACTCTTAGTCATGCTTCAGGTATTCTTTTAGGTTCATGAAGGATGCCTTCAAGCACGTGCATTTGTTCATAGCATTCTGGTTCACCGACGAGTCCCGAATCTCTAAATAAGCTCACCGTGTCGCGTCCAGAATACAGGATCCCATAAAAACACCATCTCACAGCAGAATAAAAAATTCTCCATCGGGAATACACATCAAGAAAGAAAAACAGAAAGTGTATCTCTCATCCAAAACAAAGTGCATTTCATTTTTTGCATTGGTTCTGGATCCGAAAAATATTTTGAAAAAAATTGATTAAAGTCTACAGATTTTTAGGGATCACAGTCCGACAATTATTCTTTTCCTTCATTCTCCATCAAATTTGGGAAATTCCCTGAAAGACTTAAAATCGAGATTTTGAACAAATACTCCCCTTTTTACAAATTTCTGATTTTTTTCTAACAATAATTAATAGAAATTCCAAGGTATTCCAGAATAAGACGTTTTGAAGAAGATTCTTTCTGATTATATCAATTTCAAATATTTTCTGGGCGATCCATCAACCATAGATCAATTTCCAACCAATAAAGATCAATTTTGAACCAAAAGAAAGGCGAATTTCCAACAAAATAGTTGGATCCTCAACCAAAACTTTCAACTTCCAGCCAAAAAAGAGAATTATTACGAAACAAAAATAATTTTTTTAACAAAAAAGTAAAGTTTTCAACCATAGAGATAGATTTTCAACCAAAGAGGACGAATTTCGCACAAAATATTTAAATCCTTAACCGATAGAGAATTATTACAAATCAAACAGTTTTTCAACCAAAAAAAAATTTTTTTTTTGACAACCAATGAAGAACATCATAGTTTAACCTTATTGATGCATTTTCAATCGAGTTGTTCGTTTTCAAACTGAAAAAGATGAGTTTGGAATGAAAAATGTTAAAGTGGATATTTAAACCAGAAACGAATTTTCAATTTCTAACATAACAGTAAAACTTTCAACCAAAGGTGAATTTTCATCTAGAAAATATTTTGCTAACAAAAAAAAAAATTTTTCAACAAAATCAAGAAACCCATCAAGCAAATAGTTGAATTTCCAGCTAATAATAACTAATTTTGCGTCAAAGGAAAATAGTGGCGTTTTTAACACAAGAATATCGATTTATGAAAAAAATTATTTCTCAACCAAATATAATTATATTCCAAAATAGTTTAACTCCTGAACTAAAAAGAAAATTTTTCAACTAAGATGGATAATTTTTCAACAAAATAATTCAATTTCCGAACAAATACTCAAATTTTTAACGAAAAAAGAGGAATACCCTACCAAAAAGTGATATTTTTCTCGAATAAAGATAAATTTTGGAACCAAAAAGACAAATTATAAAAAAAATCATGTAGTTGAATTATCAACCTAGAATTACGAATTCAGAATGAAAAATATGGTACAGATAATATATAGATAAATTCATAATCAACTAGTTAGAATTGTATCGAAGAATGAAAATTTTCAATTAAGAGAACAAATTCCTAATAAAAAATCCAGTAGCTGCTATTTGAAATAGAAAGATCTTCAGCCACAACAGATCTATTTAAAATAAAAAATTCCATTTTTAGCAACAGCGAAAAATGTATTTCTACCAACATATTTGAGTTTTGAAACCAAAAAGACGAATAATCAGTCAAGAAAAGTTCTTTATTTAAAAACGAGAAGAAATTCAAAACAAATTGTTGAAAATTCCAGGCTTTTCAAGATGAAAAAATTATATAAAAAATTTTTAAGTCCAAGCATTTCAATCCCCAATATTTTAAAATTTTTTGATGGAATATGTACTTTTATCAGCAGAAATTGTTATAGTGTTGAACAGATTTTTCAAAGCTTGCTAAAAAAATTGTTTGAAAGAAAAGCGACCCCTCCCTTCAGAGAAAATTTCGTTATATACCTAAAATTAAACTACTGAACGACTGTGATTCCTACATTTCATTTCTCTAATCCTAATAAAAAACATGAAAGAAATTTTCGAAGCCCACTTCCCTTTTTCAAATTACACCCTGCAAATAAAGCCACCCCAAAAAGATTGACACTTAAAAAAGTCTTTTACAATGATTGCTATTGTCGACACCAGTCTTAAGGGGGTTGGTGCTCTCAAGAGGGAGGCTCTTCGTTCGAAGTGTCATTCACCGTCACGTGTCGAGGGAAACCCTTTAATTAAATCCGCCTCGAAATTTCCATCTGTCGTTTCTCGACATCCACCAAGCCCAGCTTCCAAGTACGATTAGAAACTATGGCAGGCCGGAAGGGAGGGGAGGGGGAGACCGGAAATTTAGGGGTAGGAGTGGAGCGAAAGAGGAAGTGAAGAGGAAGAGGAAGTAAGAGAAAAAGGAGAGAGAACATCAGGGAGAGAGAAAGCGTCAGAGAAAGTTACAGAATCTGTTAGGAATAGGGTGTGGTAAAGGGGGGAGGGAAAGAGAGTTGAAGAGGAATGGGAAGTAGTAGAAGGAAGAGAGAGAAAGAGAGTTGGAAAGGGGTGCAAAAAGGAACGAAGAGGGATCGATATGTCGAGACCGGATGTAGGAAAAGGCAGCGTTGCTTTTCCGCGGCTGGAAAAACATTTTCACCTCACATTTCCATCTATCCCCCTCCCCCACACCTGTTCTGCCTTCTCTACCCTTTTATCCTCGAAGCAGACAAGCACAATCGATCCCCGTTTCAATACCGGAAACGTAAATGTCCAATAACCGCAAACAGGGACGCATTTCATTTTTGCAATTTTTCGAAAAAAGAGAGAATGTAAAAAAGGTGATTTTCATTAGAATTGGGAAGAATAATAGTATTTTGAATAAATTACGGAAAGAAGAAGGGACTTTTGATTGGTAGGGGGTGTCACGTGGTCTTTAAGATGACGGTTTGTGAACAGCTGTTCTCGGCAAAGAAATTCAAAAGCCTTTATTAATTATCCCTTTCTTCCTAAACATGTCCGATTTCAGTTTAATTATATTATCACGTCCCTCGAAAACAAAACTCCATTTTTTGAAGACTTTCAAAGATTCAAAGTTTGTTATTTTAACATTTGAAAATCCGAAGTGCACTAGAAGTAGGTGGTAGGGAATAATTTTATAGAGCGTAAAATATAGGGGCCGTCAAGAAGGGGCCGTTTTCAAATTCTGCAGGAAATTAAGGAAAGTGATTTCATTTTATAACGAAAGTATTTAAATAAAGTCAGTAAAACCAAATAAGACAATCCTACTATTTTTCGTCCAAAGTTCGGTATTTTTGACTCGAAAGTCTACCGTCATTTTTTTGTTTGAACCATCTTTTTAAAAACAGTTTTTTTTTACCGTAAAAAACTAACTTTTCTTGAAGTTTTTTTTTCGAGTTAAAAATTGATTGTGTTTAGTTTAGTCGAGCATTATAACTATCAAATTTTTAATTGAGGCTTCATATTTTTTATTTGAGACCTCAAATACTTGGTTGGAAGTTAAACTATATTGTTAACCATTTATCTCATTGGTTGAAGTTTTGAGTATTTTGTCCGAATAATATTTCATTATTATTATAGTTCGAAATACTTTTTTCAGTAGAATATTTAGAAATTTGGTTGAAAATAATTGTATTTTGTTGTAAACTCGTATTTTTGGGTAGAAAATAAATTTTCTTCTTTAAAAACTTGACTATACTTGGTTGAAAGTTGAACTCCTTTTTTGGAGTATTCATTTTATTTATTGAAAATATATATCTTTTTGGTTGGAATTTTAACAATCACATTTTCCATTTAGAATTTATGTTCATTCGTTCAAATCTTAAATACTTGGTTGAAAGTTAAACTACATTGTTGAATATTTATTTCATTGGTCGGAGTTTCAAATATCTTGTCCCAAAGTGTTCTTTTTCGTAAATTAATTTTTTTCAAGTAAAGATGTAACTATTTCATCATTTTTTGAAAATGAATTTTTTTTGTATAAAATCCAGCAATTTTGTTGAAAATAATTGTATTTGTTGTAAAATTGGTCATTTTCGTAGAAAATAAATCTTTTTGCTTGAAAATTTGTCTACTTCGTTGAAAGTTGCACCTCTTGGTTTGCAAATTATTTACTTAGTTGATGATCCATCTGTTTGGTTGAAAATGTAACTTATCTATCATTGATTAAAAATTGATTATTCATAGTCTAAAATCTATAAATTAGCTTCAGATAAGCTGTATATCGTCAGAAATTCGATTTTTTTGTTGTTAGAAATCCATTTTTTCTTGAGTGAAAATTTGAATATTTCACTAATAGTTGCCAATTGGTCTTTTTAATTAAAGAATCCACTATAAGGTTGGAAAATTATGTATTTTGTTGAAAATGTGATGTTTTTTTTAATAGAAGGTTAATGTTCTCCACGGTTTTCCGGAATTCTCTTTTCTTCTAATCATGAATTAAATTCTTCCACCGTAAATTCAACTATTCCTTCGTGCGGTTGAGAATTTATTGTTCTTAGTTGAAAATTCATCAACTTTCTTGGAAACTGATGTATCCTGTTTTGTATTCGTCTTTGGCAGAAAATTATTCTTCCTAACTAAAAATTCAACTTTTTGGTTGTAGGTTGAATAACTTTTTTTCAAGTTTTTGATGTTACAGTTTTTGACCAGGCATGTCTATTTATGTTATGATGTTAATGTTTTTTGTCTACTTGGTCTTTATCAATATTTAAAAAAATTATTATTTGAATATTGTTTTTCAAAGTTGTGAAAAAATGACTCTCTAGCTCCGCTGGGATTCGAACCCAGCTCCTACGGATTTCCGGTCTGATGCTCTAACTCACTAAGCTACGGAGAGTCCAAGAATCATTTTTCACAACCCCCTACAAGCCACTCTCGACGAATTTGTTATACTTGTAAGATTCATTCTGACATTATTGTGATTTTTGAGTTTTTGATGTTACAGTTCTTGACCAGGCATGTCTATTTATGTTATGATATTAATGTTTTTTGTCTACTTCGTCTTTATTAATATTTAAATAATTTATTATAATAATATTGTTTTTCAAAGCTGTTAGGAATACATTTTATTGGTTAGAAATCTATCTCTGTGGTTGCAAATTAAACTTTTTTTGTTGGAAATTTATTTTAGCCCCTAAAAATTTAACTGTTTCATTTTTAAAATTAGTCTTTTTGTGTTAAAAACCTACAGTGTTGAAAAATAAATTGAACGTTTTCCTGAAGCAATTAGCCTTTTATGTTTGAAAATTCAACAGTTTAGTCAAATCTTTTCCATCTCGTGGTTGAAAAATCTTTCCTGGTGGAAAATTCAACTTTTTAGTAGAAAATTCGTCTTTATGGTTTAGAAATTCTTCTCTTTTGGTAGAAATTTCATCTCGCTTGGTTGAAAATGCTTCGAAAAGTGCAACTGTTTTTTATTAAAAGTTGGAATGATCCATTCTTCGGAATATCAACAATTACATTTTTTTCAGAATTCCTATTCTCGGTTAAATTCGCCGGTTTATGATTTAGCATTGAAATCTTTTGCTTGAAAATTAAAGTATTTGGTTTTTTCAAATTTCACTGTTGAAAATAAAGTATTTTAGGATTTCAAATTTAGAGTAAAATTGAACTGTTTTTGACTGTAATCAATTTGTTTCAGTTTATGTATTCAAATGCCTGGTCAAAAATAATCTCTTGCTTAAAAATTAAACTATCCGAATAAAGAGGCATCTTTTGGATTGAAGTGCCACTGACGAAAATTTGTCTTTTTGATTTGAAAATTCCTCTCCTTCAAAAGAACTTTTCCTTTTTTTGGGATTGAAAAGCATGTGTTCCTTGTAAACTTTAAAAATAACTTCTTGGTTGGGATACCAACTATCACAATTTTAATTCAGAATTCATCCTTTTTGGTCCGAAATTTAATTATTGTTCAAAAATTCATTTTTCTCGTTAAAAAATAAACAATTTGGTTTTTTAGAATTCTTTCTGAATGAGGAATGTGGTGGAAAATTTTATGATTTTCGACTCAAAATTAATTCATTCTAGTTTATGTAGTTTCCTGGTGAATCTTTTTTTCTCGAAAATTAAACTATCTGGTCAAAAATCCATGTTTTGGTTCAAAATATCAGTGTTGAAAATTCGTCTTTTGATTTAGAAAATCCTTTCCCTTTTTCATAGGAATAAAAATCAACTGTTTCTTATCAAAAGTTGAAATAATTTCCTGGTTGGAGTATCAATAATTACATTTTTCGCTCAGGATTCATCTTCCTGATTTAATTCGACTGTTTTTTATTTCAAAATAAAATCTGTGCATGGTTCCGATAACAACTATCACAGTTTCCATTCAGAAATCATCCTTTTTGGTCCAAAACCTAATTACTTGTTCAAAAATTTATATTTTTGGTCGAAAATTAAACTATTTGGTTTTTTGGAATTCTTTTTGAATGGGGAATTCGATAGAAAGTTGAATGGTTTTCGAATTAAATTAATTCATTTTAGTTTATGTATTCAATTTCCTGGTCAGAATTCTATTTTTTTGCTTGGAAATTGAACTATCTGATCAAAAATTTATGTATTGGTTCAAAATACCTCTGTTGGAAATTCTTATTTTTATATAAAAATTATTCTCCTTGAGAAGAACTTTTCCTTTTTTTTTTATTAAAAATGAACTGTTTCTTATTGAAAGTTGATTTTTTTTTTGCTTAGAATATCAAGAATTACATTTTTTGTTCAGAATTCATCTTCTTGATTAAATTCGACTGTTTTCATTTAAAATTAAAATCTGCGCATGGTTCAAATATCAATTATCACAGTTTCCATTCGGAAATCATCCTTTTAGTTAAAAATCAAACTACTTGGGTTTTTAGACTTCTTTTCGAATTAGAAATTTAGTGTAAGATTGAATTGTTTTTGACTTCAATTAATTCTTCTCATATTATATATTTAACTATTCGGTTGAAAATTTAACCATTTGGTCTAAAGTTTGTCTCTTTTGTTCTAATTATCAACTATTTCATTGTAGATGACCCAAAAATATTTCAAAATGATCAAAAAATGGTTGAAAATTTAATTTTGGATTTGAGTCAGGCCACGTCAACTGTGCCATGAAATTTTGGTAATTTTTTAAAAAGTGAGAACCATTGGAAAAATCTGTACATAATAGCATTACAAAAGTACACTTTGAACCGTTTTTCAAAAAACTGCACCGTTTTCATCATTTTTAAAAATAATGGTTTTTGCAACTTTTAATAGAAAAAGCAAAAACTTACGACTTGTTTGCAATAATCAAATGAAATTTGGTATGCCAGTTGTGAAGAGTTTTCTCTTTCTAATAAGAATTCTTTCTAAATTAAATTTGCAAAATTATAATTTTTTCATAACAATTATTTGAACAAATTCGATTATTTATAACTTCTAGGCATTCCGTTCTCAAAGAAGAAAAACTTGGTAATCCTCACTCTGACAGTATTAAAAAAAAGTTGTTGTTGTGGGCGCCGCGTAACAATTGTCGCCTCGAACGGCGCACAGTGGGAGAAAAATACTTTTTTGGGACGAAAATGAGCCGACACCTCAATTTTCAACGGATCAGAGTTTTTTTTCTTTAAATACTCATGAAGGATCGTACTTCAACGTAGAGTTGCACGTTTTTCGAATTTCTTATTTAATTATTTGTTATTCGACTTAGAATTTGCAGTTGGTTATATTTGTGATGTTTGCTCACCCCTATTCATCAATATTTCTTCACAAAGGTGTAGAATTAGTAAAGTTACTTCTTTTAAAATAAAAATGTACCTTGTAGATGAATATCCTTTACTTTGTTAATTGATATAAACAAATTATTGGATATAACTGATAACTGTTGCATTTTCGGATTTCGAATGTATTACTCACATGAATTTTGTAATAAAAATATAGAGAATCAATTTTTAATTGTGAACAAGCTCCATATAATAATAATAGTTATTAGTTCAAACAATTTTTATAAAGAAATTCACTTATTTGGCATATCTATATTTGGAAAAATTTTCTTTTCTGTCGAATAATTAATTTTCATCTGAAGAACAAGAATATTACACGTGAGAGTTCCATAAAGCATAATTTGTCATTCTTATAAACAATTTTTATAAACAAATTAACTTATTTGGCATATCTGTGCATCTAGAATTTTTCTTTTCTTGGGAATCATTTATTTTCATCTGAAGAACAAGAATATTACACATTAGAGTTCATTGAAACAATATTTGTTATTGTTACAAACAATTTTTATAAACAAATTCACTTATTTGGCATGTCTGTGCATCGAAAATTTTTCGTATGAGTAAAAACAAATAAGCATAAACAGCCGCGTTTGTAGCTTAAGCCGCATGCGACGAGCGGGCGTTCGAGGCGACAATTGTTATGAAAAAATTAGAATTTCGCAAATTTAATCTAGAGAAAAATTTTTATTAGGAAGAGAAAAATCTTTACAACTGTCATACCAAGTTTCATTTGATTATTGCAAACGACGAGTCGTAAGTTATTGATTTTTTGTAGTAAAACCCAGGGGGAAATTCACCATTGGCCCAAGACTGGGCTAATACTGGGAGCCATTGCTCCCAATGCTGGACCCGTATTGGTGGCCAGTATCGGTCCAACGTTGGGAAAAGCTTGGGGTGTCTACGCCCGTG
>WSXT02075146.1:0-12176 GCA_011762715.2 Neuroterus valhalla
TAACCTCAGGGGCCTTTCCTCTATCCGCAACCTGGGGACGCGCTACGTAGTGGTGATAGGTACCCACCAAGTAGATATATTCATATAATAGTTTTACTATTACGAAATTGGTTTGTTTGAACAATTTTTTCGAAAAACATGAATATTTTCATGATTTAGAATAGTAAATATATTTAATATATATCAGAAATATTAAGTCTATTATTTGATCGTGAGCAATGAACGGAAAAGTAACGCAGACTAAGAATTTTTAGAAAAAAGCAAATTTCTCTTGAATGATGCTATTGAAAACTGCAGTCAGTTACGACTGATTGTTCAAACAGTTCATGAGCATAAGATATAAAATATTTTGGTTCCAGAATTTATTTGTTTGTGCCAATGAAAAACGTGTAAGATTGATCAAAATTCAAACCTAGATTATGATTCTGTCAGAAAAAACAGCTTTTTTGAAGAAAAGAACAATCCTAAAAGAAATCGTTAATTTGAAAAAAGGGAAAATACTTTGAAACGTTGATACATAGATATGCTACTCCAACAATAATGATAAATCTCGGAAAAAACGACCGTGAGTGTTCAAAACTGTAGAAATATGTAAGAGTATGCGCATTGTGTCGGCAAAAGTTTATTTGGGATAAGGAGTCAAGTGGGGCTCCTTATAAGAAAAATTATAGAATAAACTGTATTTTTTCTTAAGTTTTATTACATATTCATAGGTACTTATCTCTCTGGCTCCGATAACAACATTCAACTCAACGTCGCAAAGCATAATTGTGTTATAATAATCAAAATAATAATAATAATACCGTGTGTAACATACAATATAGCGATATCATTATTCAATAACCTTTCCCTTAAACTTAAGACAATATTGATCATATTTATATGTATACATATTTATCTTCGCATTAGTTCGTTCCGTATCATATGTTAACGACTAGACGGCCAAGTAAGTTAATTCACTTCCCTTAGCATAAGTCAAAATATTTTCGCTGAGGTTTATTTACCCTTTCCGTCACTTGTTATCTTTACAATGTAATAATCACGAAGGAATAATAAGGAGACCCAACTCCGTTTCGACACTTGGCAATAGAAACATTACCGTAAGTGGCAGACATATTCATTGGAAGATCCCAAGTTTTCGTAAGCAGGCGCGCAGTTGTCCTGTTTCTATGCAGGGAAAAGTGAGCGAGTGAGAAATCTTGTCAAATTGACGTGAGTTAAAGCGGTTACGTTCGTTTGTTTTGATGCAGGTGTCAAAATGTTTTTCATTGCGAGCTATCATTATTTGAATTGATCATAGTGTTTTTTGATGTAGTTAGGTAAAGGATTCCAGCATTAAGACTTGTGAACATAAAAAAGTACATTATAAAAGTGGTAAGTAATGTAGACAGTAATCTAGTCGCCTGAGATCGCAAATATTGTAAACCGTTAAATATTTTAGCCTCATCTTATATGGATACTTTTTTATCTTTCACATATCATATGGTCAAAGATTTTTTAGTTTGATTTGAACAAAATTATGCTGCAAGATTGTAGGAGATTCAATGTGCAACATCGTACCCTGATTGGAAGATGAATACTTTTTATATATTTATTTCGTGTATCTTTCGTGTGAACATCAACAAAAGAACACAACCTCTCTAGCTTGCGTCGATTTGACAAACTTTCTCACTCATGCACTTTTCCATGCATAGGAAGAGGACAACTGCGCGCCTGCGCACGAAAACTTGAGATCTTCCAGTAAATATGTCTGACAGTTACGGTAATGTTTCTATTGCCAGTCTCGAAGGGCTTCCCACTGACAGTTGGGTCTCTTTATTATTCCTTCGAGGTAATAATATTCGCAGGAATGCTCGTCAACTCACTGCACTGTTCAGTTTTTTAAACTAGATCTAGTCTATGGTATATACTCGCATATTTACTCATATTTACAGAACTCTCAGGTTCGAATTTTCTAGACTCTATGATTTTCCTTACGAGTGCTACTTCTGGTGTTTTTCTTCATTTTATAAAATCCAGCATCATATTCTTAAGTGTTTGACAGAAATTCGAATTCAGATCAGTTCCTGAAATCTGAGATATTTTGAGACAGTGTTGTGAATTATTTTATTTACCTAATAGTTTTTTGAGAAGATGTGCAGATTTGTATAAATTTCCTTATAAAATTTCGAATAATTTTATACTTGAATCTTTGAAAACTTTCAATGTGGTCTGTAGTTCTTATTTTTACTTAATTTTTTAATGCTCATCTGCAATATGAGAGAAGAAATGCATTTTACAGATATTCTGTTTTTTATTTAAAAAAAAAGATTTTTTTTTAAAATTTGCAAGAACAGAAAAAATTATATAAGGATAAAATTGAATTCACTGCGGATTCTTCCGTCTGAAATCAATGGATTTGCCTAATTCATTTTGTCATTCTAAACGTGGAAACATGTTGATCATAATTCATAATTGTACAATATACATAGCTCATATTATTACAAGCATATTTATCTCCAATTGTTTGAATTTCTTACAGTTTCCAAAGGATTTAAATGTGAACAAAATTTTTAAGAAAATAAAATTGTTCATATTTTCTACGGACCCCAAAAATCTCTCATTTAAAAAAAATAATTTGTCTAAAATTGATTTCTGCTTGAGGAATATCAACATGAAAATGAATTAAGTTGATATCATACCACCAAGACATGAAACAGTGCAATTGACAATTTGTGGTCGGTGTTATTCTGATATTAACTTCCAGAGCTTTTATCACGCCTTTATTATGTCATATTCTCAACGAGCCTTTAACGAGATAACCATTGTGAATACATTTAATTTTGCTTACTACGTGACAGTCTCATTTCCACCTTTGAAATCATTATAGCATCCATTAACTTCAAATATTATTGGTATGCATTCCTACAAAATGATCGAAATCTATTATAAAAGCTCTATAAAATTTCATCATGAGTGCTTCTAATTACTTTCGCAGAACGGCATAGTTCTGTCTATCGAGAGATTTTTTAATTGAATCGTCAAACCAATAAAAGAAATGATTAGGAAAAGTATTTTATGGAGATGTGTAAAAGACTTTAAATCATTTGTAGGTGAAGTAAAATAGATGTGGTATTATGGACAAATAAGTGGTAATTGTTCGAACTTGTTAGCTGAAAAGCTCAGCGGTAAATCAGTCTAATCCATGAGTCCAACCCGTTGCCCCTTAATCCATTGTGAATCCTTAAACTCTTGTATTGTCTCGAGCCTCAAACCTGTTGCATTGAAGAGGCTGTACCCTGAATAGAACATGGTTGAAGGTGTTCTCAAGAAGTCTTGTAGGCTCGGAAATACGATGAAATTAAGGGAAAATAGGAGGAAACCAGCTTTTCATCAATTTTGTATAAAAAATATGGAGTCTACATTTGTTCGCGAAAATGACGAAGAATTCTGATTTTGTTTGTTGAATTTATTAATTTCATTAAAAAAATATTTTTGATTGTTTTATTAAAACTGTTTACAAAAAATGAGAATTTCAACTTTTTATAACGATGTAACCCTCTATAAAACATCTACCCCAATTTAAAGGAGTTATAGTAGAGTGAAAATGTTTTCTATCTTTAAGCATTTCCACTTCTTTAAGATTTTTGCACTCGTCTAACCAATTTACATTTCATAGGATCTCAGTTTATTATTAACATCATTTATCCTTTTGCCTTGACAATTTTTATCATTTAATTTAGATACTCATAACGGTGCAAGAACTGAATGCTGTATATTTATTTGATCTCGAATTCTTCAATTTATCAAACGAATTCCGATTTAGTAGGTTCCGATATTGAAACGGAGTTCAACATTTCGTTTTGAAAATTTGATGTCACTGAATTTTTCAACTTAGCTTGTAAGTTTAATCTGTTTTCAGATATGAATTATGAAAGACTGGGAAGAAAATAAATATAATTATAGGTCAAGAATAGAATCATATTAATTAAATTAAATTTCATATCTGCCAATCTGGGAAGCTCTGCAAATTGAAAAAGTGACCTATTCTGACCTATTCAGAATATAAATAATAGATTCAACAGTTGTATATTAGTAAATGTTCTTTTAGAGATTGAAATCTTTGAAAGCTTGAAAAATTGAAAAATTGAAAGAATTGAAAAAGTGGAAAAGATTCAACGTAAAAGTCGCTATAAAACTGCAAAGCAGGAAAATAACTTGATTCCTTCCATTATCTTAAACTTGATCGAAAACGCCCTCTTCTATTCTAACGTCAATGCGAACTGAAGACGTTTGCAAATTATAATATTCGACTTTTTAATATTCGACCCAATGTTCTTTCATCCCCTTTTGGTTGAACGTCGTTCGGCACGAATCTGACGTTTTAATCTGAAGTATCCAGATGGGATCCGCGATTCTGTAAGGAGAAAAAGCAGACGGGGGGACCGAGTAAGATAAAATAAAAAGAAAGAGGGTTCGAAAAAAGTGAGCATCGAGAGAGACGCTTAATAAAGGATAGATCGAACTTTGGCTTTGCTCTACCTTTACAGGAAGGAAAAAAAACAAAAAAAAAATAACGAAATTCGACACGTGTCTCGAAGGGACGATTGAAATCGTCCTATAGTTGATATATTTCGCACTCGCACCATATAGATGACGCGTTCACTGAACTCTTCGAAATAGTGTGACAAAAACAGAGTTCATTGAGTTCATTGTCACTTTTATAAACTTTTTTTTCAAATCATAAGTGTGATAAAAAGTATGATAAAAAATAGCAAAATCAAATTATTGTGATTCCTTAGAATGTACAGATTCTTATTCCAAACTACAGATGCTTCTTCTGACTGATAGTTATCAACTGTATGTGAAAAAAGACAAGAGTTTTCAAGCAGAGAAAAAAAAAGAAAATTGCAGTTCTAAATTATACAGATATATATGTAAATACTTCTTAGATTTATTTTTGGATAAGTTTATCATACATATATGTAGTTTTGTATTATTATTATAGTTATGCATTTTTATATGATAAATTTCGCGTTTTTTGGGGTTCGTAAATCTTATACTGGCAAATTATTACAATTTAACTCGATATTTAATCAAGGACGTCAAGCAGGATGAAAGGCAGCTGTGGGAGAGTGCATAAATTCGAATTTCGAAGCCCATCAATCACAAAACTGAATTTTATTTCATGAAAATGCATACATTGGAGAAATCCAGGTTGAGAGATTTTAAAACTTATCACTTGTAAATTGAAGTGTTCGGTGCTGGGATTATAATTGTGAGCATTTGCTAATGAATAAGTTCAAATCCAGGCTTTGAAAATTGAACTGACTTTTTGAATTTTATACTTGAAAATATCTCGATGCAAATCCGAGAGCATATGTTAACCAATTGCAAAAGTTATGCACTCTTCTTAGGGGACTCTTTAAACACCCGAGATAAAAAAATATGGACCTCACAGAAATTTTCTAAAAAATAACCTTCTCAAAACTAATGTATTTCCTCTTTCATAGCATTCTGCCCTCAAAAGATTTTTATGCTTTACTTTCGTGTTTTGTTCCTTCTAAAAAACTAGTTTCCTCATCACTTAACAAGGTCAGAATGAGTTTGATTTTCTTCTGAGTTGATGTTGTAAAATCAACAATGAAAATTCATTTCAGATCTAGCTTTAAAAATTTCATTATCGGTAATAATTTTCTGATTTTTTCCCCAGATATCTGGAGTTCTAAAAGTTCAAACAAACGAAAGATATTTCTTCATTCAAATTTTCGACCTATAGAAGATGAATCGAAATTATATTGTTGCAATTTATTCAAAAAACTGATTATTCTCTTTGCAAAGAAATGAAAATTTCGTTCATTTGAACGATTAGAACGTCAAACAAGTGGGAAAGAGTAACTAATGAAAGTGGCTTATCCAAGAACCTTTTTCCTTGCATTAAGAATGAAAATAGTTTACGTTGAAAGGACAGGGTTTGGTTTTGGAATCGTTATGTATCAGGTGATTCGCATTGGTCTAGTAATTGTTCTGAGGATAATAGCCGATGAAAGTAACGCCCATTCAAATACATAACGATAATTGGTGAAGTGGGAAGAAACGATATTGTGTTTATATAGCGCTGTGCTTTATTGCTACATGACCCAGTTGTTTCTTAGTAAACCGACACGGAAAGCTCAGGTTAATTGAGATCAATGGCTGCATGCAAACAGTCTTACATTGATTTTCATATTCATACAGTTGCGCTTTTAGCGGTGATACGAGTCGTGAAATATATTACATTAAAGGCTACAGTCGTTGCACTTCACAAATATTCATCCTTTGTTTCCATTCATTTCTTCTCTTCATTCACTCATTTCGCTTAGCTATATTTCCAAGTGTCCACCAGTGGTATCGCGAAATCCATTGTTGGCACGTGTTAAGATGTAAACTTTAAACAGCACTAACTACTCCAGTCAGTCTTTGTCTTGTTGTCGATTTTCTTTTCTGCTTTATTCTTTTAATCGCATTTCAAATTAGAGTTCCCTCTTCTTAATTGCACCATATTTTGAGTGATTAACTTTTCTATTGATAGATCCAGAGGATGGTCAACGTTAGGGAGAGTAAGAACCTCGTTGTTGTCAACACCCCAGCAGCGCCTGAAAAGAAAAGATCGAAATTAGCTTACTATTGAGAAATAAAACTGAGAAATTTTTTTTTTATAACACACACACATGATTTCTGTCCTTTTCGACGCCTATGAAGCGGGGCTAAAGCTCTACTTTCCACTCCCTAGGGAGTAAAAAGTGACGTCAGAGAAGAATAATGAAATTTATACATCTATAAGCTTCCATTTTACGATAATCATCCCACACACCGTGAAAAATTTGAGGAAATTTTGTTTGCAAATAACAGAATTTTACGGTAATTTATGGAGAGTTTTCATACATAACTTGGAAAATAACCATGAACAACCGGAAATTCCCGGAAATGTATGGAAATTTTCCAATCGAATTTCGGGTAACTTATTTTAGGTTACCATAAATTACCTGTAAAATTATTATATATTTATGATAAGTCATCATATTTTCCTGTAAAATCACCATAACTGACCAAAAATTTCCATAAATTGGTGATTTATGGTGAGTAATTGTACTTTCCTGTAAAATTACCATAAACAATAATAATAATAATATTAAATCTTTATTAAGTTGCCAACAAGGAAAAATGTACAAGAGAATATAGTATGACCAATAACAACTTGAAGGGCAAGGTACAGCTACAGCTGCTTTACATTATTTTCATAAATATCCGGAAATTTATAGAAACTTTTGATCGAATTTGGGGTAATCTATCCTAAGTTAACGTCAATTGCCTGCGAGAATATTATAAATAGCGGAAATTTTTCGATTGAATTTTGGGTGATTTATGTTGAGTCACCATATTTTCCAGTAGAATTATCATAAATTACCTGGAATTTTCATAAATTTCCAAAAATTCATAGAAATTTTCAGTAATTCATCCTAAGTTACCATACTTTCATGCAAATTGACCATGATTGATCGAAAATTTCCATAAGTTCCCGGGAATTTATATAATTCCTCTATTGAATTCTGGATAATTTATCTTAAGTTACCATAAATTACCTGTGAGAATACTATAAATTACGGGAAACTCCCACAAATCCATAGAAATTTTTAAATTGAATTTGGAGTAATCTGTTTTAAGTTACCATAAATTGACTATGAATCACGGAAATTTTGCAGAAATTTCCAGAAAATTATGAAAATTTTCAAGATTGAATTTCGGGTGATTTACGGTAGGTAATCATACTTTCCTGTAAAATTACCATAAATGACCGAAAATTTCCATAAATATTTTCCTAAATCCATCGAATTTGGGGTAATCTATCTCAAGTTACCATAAATTGCTTGTGAAAATACTATAAATTACGGAAATTTTTCATATATTTCCGGAAAATTATAGAAATTTTCAAAATTGAATTTTGTGTGATTTATGTTGATTCACCATATTTTTCACTGAAATTAGCATGAATCACCAAAAATTTCCATAAATTTCCGGAAAATTATAAAAAATTTTTTATCGAATTTTAAACTTCTGAACTTCTTTGCGATCATGCTCCCTTTTTTCGAACATAATTTTTGGATAAAATCATGACTGCATTTCGAGAGATGTCCGAAATCATGCATTTGTTACAAAAAATATCGTATGCGCCAAAGGGGAGACGGACTTTTTCGACTTGTGTACGTTTTCAACACTCGTCGGAAAAGACCCTCTTCTCCCCCTAAGTGCACAATATACTATTAAATAGGAAATAACTTCCATTGTAGTACTTTCTAAACTTTTTCATCATTTTGAGTAAACACGATAAAAAAGTCATGTCAGCGAATAACGCTTGAATCCTTATTTTTTTTCACCTCATGCTTGCACCATATGATGTCCCATTCATTATATCTCACCTTCTATCTTTGTACTACTCATTCTCGTTTTTGCTATTTTTCCATCTTCTAATGCAATTTTATTGCTCTAATTCTAAAAATATATTCTATATAATCCAATTATATTCCTTTGGGGCACTTCCGCCTAGTTCTGCTACATCCGCACATTTTTTTTCAAAAAATGTCCCATGCTTATACCATTCTGTTCTTTTATTCTGCTGCTTCACCTCATCCTTATGTGTCTTTGTTCAATACTGATTTCATTTTTGATTTCCAGTCCTATCCCTTTTAATACTATGTCCCATCCTTATGCCATCAAACCTTTCCTCTTGCCATTTTACCAAATCCTTGTATTATAAAATTCTCTCTCTATGCTGCTATTCCCTTTCTTTCATACAATATTGTGCCTCTACTTGCCCACTTTTTGATTTTAAGACTAATAGCTCATGAAATAAAATACAACCCTTATACCATTTTACACCTATCTCATGCTATTTTAATACTATTTATGTTTGTATTCCCGTTTCTTCGACATTATTCCAGGTTATTATATATGAAAGATTTTTCCCAGTAATGTTCAAGTGGAGCCCAATGGTCCAGATTACCCGAGAGATTACCCACGTAGAGTAATTTTCTGCTGCACGTAAACTTTACCGTAAAACGGGGTAAAGACTTGGTTTTTACCATGATGCATTACCTGATACTTATAATATATCCCTCTTTGCTATTATGTAACGAAGTGTCTCCTCGTCCCGAATTTCGGGACAGCTAGCCTATTTTCGCCATTTGGCTAGTCATCCCGAAAATAATAAATTTAATATTAATTTTACTACCTTCTGGGGGACAAAAATAAGGAAAAAAACGGGCGATGCCCAGAATAGCGCGAAGTACCTGGGTTAACTTCCCCTTCCAGTGAGACCCACTATCCCTCACGCTTGTACGGCAGACTCAGTCGAAAAGTTTTATGGGGCGTGGGCTCTATTTTCGCCTAATGACCCTTCAATCACCTCCGACTATGAGCGCAAGCTACTCGAACTTTACTCAACACATGGCATTTATCGAAATTTGAAAAATCGCAATTCCAAATATCGAAGCTTAGAAACGATATATTCGAAATCTACGATTCACGACGATTTCAGCGCAATTTTTTTGTCCGGAAATGTTGAAAATTAAAGAATGTATGATGAATTGTATGCAACGTTTGAGAAATAATGTATATGTATATAAATTTGTATGAAAACCTATTTTTCAATCATTATCGAAATAGATTCTTCTTGACCTAGGACCAACGATATGGATCAAATTCAATTGGTACCACAAAATGAGAATATAGAAGCAATAATTACGAAAGATGTATGCTTGGCGATCGAGTTGGCGATATTCGATACTCAAGATCTTTAGAATCCAGAATAGATAATGAACTGTTTTGATCCAACTATTAGATTGAAAATTCATATTTTCCTGTTGACAATTCAATTGTTGTATTGAGAATTAAACTATTTGGTTGAAATGGATATTTTTTTATTTGAATTCATACTTCAAAAATCGTCTTTTTGGATTGAGAAATTAAAAATTTGATTCTTTTGTAGAAAATACTAGTTGTCATTTTGTTCCTGCCTAACTGAAAATCCTTTTTGGTTGAAAATGTACCTGTTTTATTGGATATTAGTATCTTTCCCAATTAGACATTTATATTTCTAGATGAAAATTTAATAACCCTTCCATTTTGTGCTGAAAATTATCTTTTCAAGTTGAAAATGGGATTATTTACTAAAGAATGTATGTATTTTTTTTATAAATTTATTTCTTGTAATCATGATTCATTCAGTTGATTCCAAACTAATTTTTCTGAATGATTTAATATCACATGTTGAGCAATGAATATTTATTTAAATTTTTATATTTTTTTAATAATAGTAATTATAAGATTACCTCCCTTTCTAAGATTTTTTATAAAAAGATTTAGAATTGATTATTTTATAAACTAATTTTATATTTATATCATATATTTTATTATTGATTACAGTAATTACATTTTTTTATCATATAAAATTATTTTTCAGATCATTGATTTTATTTACCAATAATATATTTATTAATTCAAATGATAATTTAATTAAATATAAATTACTAATCAAATTTTTTATTATAAATTTAATATTAAATAAATTAAATACAGTTGAAATTCCGAAATCATGTTTATTGAAATTCGCACTTTTCGCGCCAAAAAATGGAAGTTTCCTTCTAATTGCATGTTCGCCTAATACGCTTATTTTTTCCAAATTTTTCCGAAGTATGATCGCCCAATATTTTTGTGTGTTGTTCTAGCTTAATGGTATAATATTAATAATAATAATAAGATGAAAAATCAAACAATTTTAATATTAACCAAACAAACACATCTTATATGGTAGAAATATGACCTTTTCGATAAAAATGCAGCTTGGCTGAAAATAAAAGAGGGGTTTGATTTATGCTTCTTTTCAAAACACTATTACATCATTGCACGTGTAAATTCATGACTTTTTCAGGACCAACCTTGGTGGTCCTCAGTGTTACTTAACCAATAATAACTCGTTTTGTTCCAGCTTAATTTGTTTCTACCTCTTTCCTCTTGTACCTTCCTCTGCATGACTGATGTTTGGTGGTGACTGACGTTATGGATTGATATACCACTGTATAACGAATTAGCCCTTTTTATGGACATGACTTTAATTTCGGAATATTTTCTCGCTTGATGTTAGTGCTTGGGTGGATAATTTACACAATGAATAATACAAACTATAATATAGCCTCGGATGACGGGACTGCCGCTTTCATTAACGGACTGCGTGCCCCCGGAAAAGTTTCAGGTGCTGAATGGAGATTAGGTGTGTGGATTTCCAGAGGTGTGAATGATCTGAAGGAAAAGGAGTTGTAGGATACGATGCGCGTGAGGGAGCTTGATTATTATTATGGGTTAGAATCAAAATTGGAATCAGGAGACTGTTTATCGTAGCATGCAATGCTCCTGTTGATGGTGACAGCAAATAGACAAAAGACAACTTCTGGGATTCGTTAAATGATGTCATAGAAACATGTGATACAGGTAAAAGAATAATATTACTCGGAGACATGAACGGTTGGGTTGGTGTGCAACGCGATGGTACTGACAGAGTACTCGGTCATTTCGGTGACCCAAAAAACGAATTGTAATGGAGATAAATTGATCAGTTTGTGCATAGAAAAGGGTTTGTTTATTACAAACACCTATCTTATAGTTTCAAAAATTAACCTAGGTCAAGGATTGGATGAGAAGAAAAATTCTTGGAAAATCCAAACTGACGCGAGTCAGAATAGAAAATATGCAAAAACCAGAAGTAAAAATAATATATAGTGAAAAGCTAGATATATATTTAGAGCATCACAAAGATGATTGGAAGAAAGAATTAGACAACAAAAATGTAGAGGGTGCTTGGATGATAATGCGGAATGTAATATTTGAGAGCGCTTCGGAAGTGTGTGGTACTGCGATTGTGGGAAGAAAGGCCGGTGATGCGTGGTGGAATGATGAAATACGCGTCGCAGTCAACGAGAAAAAAGAAGAGGACTCGAGAATGCTGAATACCAATGGGCTTAGCGATAGGGAAAGGTCTAGGGTCATAAATGACTATAGGGATAAAAAGAGGAAGGCAAATATACTAGTAAGAGGAAGCAAGGATAAAATCAGAACGGAAGAAGATACGAAAATGCAACATGATTTTGAAGGAAATAAGAAACTAT
>WSXT02075157.1:0-26608 GCA_011762715.2 Neuroterus valhalla
AATAAGCCTCCAAGCAATGCCTGACGTACTCAATCCTGTGGGATTTTTAATCTCTAAAACCCCTACCGTCTGCAGCCAGATTTTTATTTTTAAACGCTCGCATTCGCCTGAACATTTGGTCAGAGGAGAGGAAAACTGCAGAAAACCAAGACTCCTGAGCGAAAAATCATCCGCTGCTAGAAGAATCCTCTGCTCGATTATTGGCAGGCGAGTTAAGATGTAGACATTCGATAGCATCGAATGCCTACACCGACCCTCGGCGTCAAATCTCCCGCTTCACAGTAGTTGAACGCAGTGGAAACACGACTGAACGAGAATTCCGAACAGTCACCTACCTGAGCGCTAACCGCGCCCAAACATTCTTGACATTCGAGATCTCGCCCAAGTCGAAAATTACCACGTAGCTATTGCCGTCGGTCTGATTGTTTTTATATATTTCTGCGTTTCAAAGGGCTATTTTAAACTTGGAAAAGAGGTCGAGCTGTTTCTGCTAGTTACACCGGAATTTAAAAGTGAATACTAAAACATGCAACTTCATTCAATAGAACATATTATATAAAAGAATAAATTTATCGCTTTCCCTGACTGACTCTTGTTCTAATGATCGATTGAAGGTATTTTGATGAAAATCGCAAATTTAAATATGCAATTCAAAAATGCCGTTATTCAACATTATTACCCAAATAAACTTACACTAGAGTATGTATTAATATAACGTTTCAGTTACAAAAATAACTTTCCTGGTACAGTACAGAAGAACAGCTACTGTGTGTTTACACGAATGGCTGGTACCGGCTTTGCACGTACATGTCATTTTATCAATAGACTATAGACACGGAATATTCTAGATCTGAATGTTTATCATGCCAGAATTCATCACTCGCTGACCTTCTATCATGTTTCTGGGTGACGGTGTAGCTTTTGTAAACTCGCACAGAGTATTTAACCGCAAGGACAACATTTTTTACGTTCTTAATTATCAATAATACATTTTTTCTTTTGACAACTCCCATACAAAACAATACTGACGTGTATACTGCGGTCGGACATGTTTTTTGATCGACACGAGCCCTCTCCGTCCAGCGGTGATGACGTTTATTTGTAAATAAAAGCAAAATACCAAAACACATTCACATGTTATTCTTATTAATTATAATAACAAAAATAACAATAAAAAATCGTTTTTAGGAAGATGAATTAACTTTATCGTGTACGTTGATAATTTTTCAAAGTGAATAAAATACTCCCAGAGCAATTACTAATCGAAAAATTATAGAGACCTTTCGAACTCAGGGATTGGCGATGCTCCATGGCAGACCAGCTGAAGAGCACGTAAATTTGTATAGGTATTTTCTAGTTACTTTCGACGCAGAAACGTTGGTGTAATTGATGACAATCCTAACCTCACATATAACCCCTTGACGGTAAGATGTATCGTGAAATATGAGCAAAATAACTGACCTTATATTTTTGCTAATTTTATCCAAAATAATAATTATAACAATTTTCTGTTTGTTTCAAAAGTA
Organism: Neuroterus valhalla; assembly: GCA_011762715.2. Lineage (NCBI taxonomy): Eukaryota > Metazoa > Arthropoda > Insecta > Hymenoptera > Cynipidae > Neuroterus > Neuroterus valhalla. The sequence continues at coordinate 1,527 of WSXT02075157.1, forward strand.
GCGTAGTTAAAAAATGTATTCTATCGATATGTAAAAGTACATCTTTCTGTACCACTTTGCAGTATAGAATTGATTGTCCACTGTAGGGCAAACTGACCAACAGTGGTCAACATTTAAACAATTCAAAACACTAACAAAAACTTTTCACATGCTTATAAAATTGTTTCTACTGGAATCTTATCACATAGCTGAAAATATCAACTTCATTTAAGCTATAAGAGCTCCTTAATTTATATTGTACGTTATGTTTACTGCAAGCTACAAATTTTTTCTATCCACTGTAGGGAGTTTCCCCCTACTATTGACACGATGCAACAAGGCGCAAGACACAAAACACGCAAAAATCGAAAAAAAAACACTGGACCTTCAACGTGGAAAAATTGAATGGATGAATAAATAAGGTTGTAGATTATCATAGTTAATTAATAATTTATCAACATTTTTCTTTACTTTGACTTGCTCAGGATCATAGATGAATATGCACAGCAGGTTACCGAACCAAAGTCGGAATCGAGATGGATGAGTTGCAGCCATGTGGCTCAATTTCATCAGTATTTCTGACCACAAATTTCAAAATTAGCAAAATATTTTATACATTTATAATTTATAACGAATCATATTATATGACAAATACCTTCGGTATTCATTCCAATAAAAACATATACATCTCCTAAAAATGGAAGGCTTAGAGGCCCGGGAAAGCGTGATGCAAACGTTCTCAATCTTGCATCTCCCATAAAAAAGTTAAAAACAATCAGAAGTAGTACAGCAGCACCCGTAAAAATGAACAACGCGCTTGCATACATTCTTCAAGAAGAAACAAAAAAAATGTTTCAGTTCCGTGTAGACTAAAATTTGTTAATTCAAAAGAAAAAAAATAATAGTCCACAAAACATATAAAAGTCCAGGCATTAACGTTTCAAGCTCAATTAATTACAAAAAGAATGGGGGCGGAGATCACGAAAACCACTGAATAATTACAGTTAACCCAATATTTGGAAAGTCAAAATTTTAAAAATTCAAATAAAAATAATATAGTCTTCCGAGGAAAATATAACATTCTCCAATTTCGCGTATACTGAACCAATGCGGGAATCGCAGATTGTATTTAAGGACTCTTCAAAGGAATAACTTGTTCCACAGGAAACATTCGCATTTACAAAAAAAATAAGAAAAAAACAACTTGATAACCGATGATCGAAGAGTATGAATTGGCAAATGTCAAATTATTCAATGAGATTCACTGTGGGTCATCCCGTTATGAATATGTTAATCTGCAATAAGGAAATCTTGAGGCATATTGGTGAAATATTGTGTCATAAAAAGCAGGAAAGTCCAAATCGCTATCCCAATAACATCTTCCATATATTAGAGAGGAATATTTATTTTTTATTTTTCTTAGACAAAAATTACGTCAATAACCCAAATTTTGAGTAGCAGAGAAACTGTTCATCTTACAAAAGCGTAAGTTAAGTTTTTCTGTATATCTGACAAGATTATAAAATTTCTAACAAAGTTTTGGAGGTGACAGATAATTTATTATTTGCAATCATCAAATACAGGAAATGTTTTCTTTTATTGGTGTCATCTGACAATTTAATATTACATTGAATAAATGGTGGTGGTCAGTTGGTGAAGCATGAGTTTTGGACCTACTCCGTCTGGTTGCGAGTTTCATTCCCGCCTTGCACTCGGGAGAGGTTATGTGAAGAAGATGTTAGTAGATGTTGAGGAGAGGTGTTATGTAAAGATTCTGAAACCCGCAAAAGGGAGAAAGTATAAACCAATATTCCAATATCATACAAATACTACCATACTGATATAACTTTCTTTATAATAAAGTTGTATTGTGCCTGACGTACTCAATCCTGTGGGATTTTCAATCTCTGAAACCCCTCCCTTCTGTAGCCGGATTTTCATCTGAAACAATCGCATTTGCCTGAACATTTGGTCAGAGGAGTGGAAAACTGCAGAAAACCAGAACTCCTGGGCGCAATTACCGCGCCCGTTCATACTTGACATTCGAGATCCCGCCGAGTCAGTGAAATAGGAAATAAATTGTCAAGTCTGCAATAAATAAAAGAGAATTTCCAATCATTTTTAATACTTCTGAAATATTAGACAGAAAACTGGAAATTTTTCAGAAAGTAGGTGATTTTTCAGTGCAGACTATTTGATTTTAGATTATACGCACTATTATAATTGTGTCGGACTGCGGAACATTTTGAGCCCTGCAAATTTTGTTTCCATCTTTTCTATAGGACCTATTCATATGTTACCCAACGCCAATAATCGGAAATTATAGGATGAAAAAAATTCGAATAATTTGAAACGCGCAACACATTAAAACTATGCACTCTTCGGAAATTGAAGGTTATAAAAAGCTGTGTCATATAATAGAAAAGTAGCCATAGAAAACCAAATTTTTTTTATCATTCTTTTTATTTACCTGCACATATCTCCAATTTTGGAATATTTATTTAAGAATATTCTAAAGTAGCCCTGAAAATTGAGTGAAGTTTTTTTTACATTGAAAATTTGTAATATTTTCGAACAAACTGGCGCTCCTGGATGCAAGATTATTATTGCAACATAGGTTTTTAGAGAGATCAGCAAATCTATACTTGACTTGACTTTTTATGTTAGATGAATATTCATAATATCTTGAAAAAATCACTCTGAGTCATTTTTAATAGAAAAACCTCATTATTATTTATGAAATCTACGTTAATTCTTAGGCAATGCCTTCTTAAATGAATATTTATTATCCGGGAGGACAGACTGTTTCTGTTTTCAAACAAGACACTTGTCCTGTACGACATAGCCCTATGAACCAGTAAAATAATCCATTGAGCGATATCTTCTCACCAGCTAATCAGTATCCAAAATCGATCATTTTAGGCTTCACTTCTCTTTCTACATGCAATTGTTCTTCATACATCCCTATCCAGGCATGCATCTTTTGCTCCTATTACATCTATGCATTTTCCCATACAAGGTTTTGTGTTTCTACGACCCTTGTATCTCTTTTCTCCAGGGTCTCATTCACACATTCTAATCATTCTTTCTCTGGTCTGCCTCTGAGTACGCTCCCCTTTACCCTACCTAAATACACTTGCTTTATTAATTATTCTTTACCCATTCTCCCAAAGTGACCGAACCACGTCAGAAATTTTGTTTTTCTTGTCACACTTTTTCTCCTACACCACATTCTCTGAAAACCCCTTCTCATTAGTCACTTTGTTCATTAGCGTTTTACCGCACATATTACACAGAAATTGCATGCCGATCGAGTTGAGTTTGCTCTTATCCTTTTCTTGATCTGTGCAGATCTCGCTACCGTACAGCACAATTGGTGAAAGCACAGAGCTATGCATCGCAATTTTAGCTTTATTTGTTACACTTGTACTTTTAGTGATAGCCCGTACACACACAGCCGATAATCTTTTTAACCTCATTTATATTATGCTCTCCATGCTAGAATCCACTCTGTTCAACATCCTCTGCAAAGCCTAGCTGATTCTGCCGTAACAATCTTGTAATCTGCAAACGCAAGGCCACGAACTTTCACTTTCCCAAGATCAATACCTTCCTCGTCAAATAGGGCCATTCTCAGACATTTGTTCATGTATATATTAAACATCCAAGAGGACGCATTCTTGCCTGACGCCCTGCCTAATATCAAACCAATCACTCAGTTGTCCATTTACTCTTACACTTGCTTTGCTACAATTATATATTACTTGTATTGTTTTCAGAAGTCACCCAGTCACTCCAAATTCTTTTAAGACCTCGGTAAGTTTAGCTCTATCCGCCTTTTCGAAAGCTTTTTCCAGATCAACAAATGCACAGAAAACTTTTTTGTTTCTTTAAGGCTTTCTTCTGTGATTTGTCTCAAGCTAAATATCTGATCCACGCATGATCTCCCTGGCATCAATCTACATTGAACTTTACAGATCCTTTCCTTTGTTACTCACATGACTTTATTATAAAGTATTTTGATGAATATTTTGCTCACAGTACTAAGCAGGCTGATCGCTTTATGATTATTACAGTTCCCTGGACCACCCTTTCTTTTGTAGATCGGGACAATAATTGCCTCATTCCTATCATTTGGATCTTTGCTGTTCACAGCACACATATTCATAAATTCACACAGCTACACAAACAAATATCTGAAACCAAACTTAGGCGTTTTAGAGGTAATACCATCCGCACAAGCAGTCCTGCAATTCCTCAGTTTTTTAATTATGGAAATAATATCGATACCGATTCTGCTTCCGCCACCTTCATCGGAATTTTCCAACGTATCCCTGTCTGTGTCACGGTTATTATGCTCCGTGGCTTCACCTTCATAGAGCTTCTTTAAAATATATTGTTAGGTAATTAAGAGCATGTCAGCACCCGCTTGGTTAAAGAGAGCTTTTCAAATATGGGTCCATGTATATATTGAACATCTAAGAGGACATTACGTATCCTTGCCTCACGCCCTGATTAATATAAAACCAATTGCTCAGATCTACATTCACTCTCACACTCGCTTTACAAGCATTATATATTGCATGTAGTGCTTTCAGTAGCCAACCAGCCACTCTATACTCTTGCAAGTCTCGCCAAAGCTTAGCTCATTTTACCTCAACGGAAGCCATTTACAAAATTATGAATGTACAGCAAACTTCTTTTGTGTACCCTCAAACTTTTTTGTGATCTGTCTCGAGCTGAATATCTGATCCGCTGATGCTATCAAATGTCTACATCCAAACTCGCCTGTCGGTAATCGACTGCGCTCAGGAGTTTTGGTTTTCTGCAGTTTTCCACTACTCTGACCAAATGTTCAGGCGAATGCGAGCGTTTTAACCCTCAATAGTCACACCTTCGCTGTGGGACACCGTAGTCACGCTGGGTGAATTTCACCCATTCGACCTTTGCTGTTAAATATCTTGGGTTATAATCGGTCAATTTTCAAAGAATTTTTTCACAATGTATGCTGAAATTTAGCAAGAATATAATGGTATACGTTACGAAGCGATCAATCACACGTAAAGAACTTCAATTTGTTAATAATTCATGACTGTTTTTTAGAGAATCACTTTTTTTTCAAATCGTGCTGGGCGTAGTTCACCCAGTGTGACTTTTGAGGGTTAAATAAAAAATCCGGCTGCAGACGGTAGGGGTTTCAGAGATTAAAAAAACACAGGATTGAGTACGTCAGACATTGCTTGGAGGCTTATTATGAGAGTTGGGGTTATTGGGGATATCGGGGATATCGGGAAGGGATTTGAGTTGAAGGGTTTAATGTCTGTCGATCTCCTATGGGAGGGGAGAATATAGATGTATAAGAACCCGAAAAAGAGTATACATGGAGTGCAAAATCTAATCTAATCTAGTGAATATGTTGCCTCTATTACTTAGTAGACTAATCGCTCGATAATTAGTACGGTCATATATTAGGCCATTCCCTGATGCTATTACCATCAGCTCTCAGATCATCAAACAAATACAAGATCTTGCACAGACTAATGGCCAATCTAAACAAATAATTTTTCTCTAAAAATAATCTTCTGGACTTCATGTGGCGTCACCCAGAAAAAACATGATTTAGTAAGCGGAACATTAGCGAAACCCTTATGAATGAACGATCATACAAAATCCAGGGCTACAACACTTATAGTAATAATACTTATCGAGGTATAGCAATCCTGATTGAAACGAACATTCAACATAATAGCTACCCTATCCCAGAGCTTGAACCACTAGGAGCAACTGCAAATCAAATTCAAATTTACGGAAAACCTTACGCTACAGTATCAGACTATCAAACACCTTTCAAACCATCTGTAGGACAAGACTGTAGGAAACTCATTAGAATCGCTCCTTGAGTAATAATAGCTGGAGACCTCAATGATGAACATACTTCGCGAAATAGGATATGCATCAATGAAGAAGGTAAACCATTATTATTTGAATTTCTCATACAGACAAACTAGGATGTCGTAGTCAAAGATACATATAGATATTTTCCATACAACGCTAAATTTAAATCTGGTCTAATAGACATCGCAATAATTAAAAGCAGTTTTTCCCCTATAGACGCTTGTGCAATTGATGAATGAGACTCAGACGACGAAGCAGTACTCCTAAGTATAGACAACGATTCCAACAATTTACCTAATAAACCGAAAAACAGTTTCAAGAAAGCTTATTAGCTTAGGTCCATCGATTATCTAGAGAAGAATACAGTCACAAATACCACGCTGAACAGCATAGACGAAATTGAGATCGTCATAACTAAGCTTATAGACGATTAAAAGCAGCAGTGGACACTTCAGTACCCAAGACTACACTAAAGAAACTTGAAGTTCCCTTGAGTCTTGAAATGCTCGACCTGGTAGCTACTAAGAATAAACTCTTGGAAAAACATTGCGAGAATAAGAGCTGTGTACTCAAGAAAACAATTAATTATCACCGCAGAACCATAGAAGCAAGAACCCTTGAGCATAGATGTAGCAGCTGGAATACCGTCTATTCCAAACTCTAAATAAAAGGTGACTCTATTTGGCATATGACCTTTTCCTTCACTAAGTCTCACACTTTCATCCCTCCTCTGCAGAAGCCTGATCTCACATTTGCACTTAATTTGCATCTGCCTTACGAATCCCCCCACGGGACCAGCCCACATACTCAAGATCGAGATAGAAGTCTATGGCTTCCTGGCAGCAACCGATATAAACAAATTAGAATGACCAATCCCATAAGAATATCGAAGCACATTAGAGCAACAAACAGCAATAAAGCACCTGGACCAGATTCAACATCAAATTCTATTCTCGAAAAAATACCGAAATCTGAACTACTGAACTGGCCAAAATACTAGTCTTACAAAAAAAGGAGAAGATTCCAACTGGCCAAGTAGCTATGAGTACATAAGTTTTCGAAATACAATGGGTAAGATTTTCGTGAAAATTATACTCACTAGAATAAATATGCATCAAGTGAGAAATGACATCCTGAGATCAGAATGGTTCGGTTCTAGAAAATAACATTCCACACATTATATAGACTTCAAACTCAAAGGAAAAGGGACTCATCCCTCACAATCCCTAGAGTCTTTCTGGGAATACATACCAAAGACACAGACCTACATATATGCAAACTGAAGGTGTAACAAAAATATTATTGAATACATCAACACAGCACTCTGGGCCATTTAGAACTGGTGCCTGCTGTGGAGGGTTAAAATCTACACTGCAAATTGTGAATCGATGCTTTCACTCTTAGAAAAGTACCGATCTCTGAACCATCACAAATGTTTCGACAACCAATCAATTGGAAGAACTCAGTCAAATATACTTGCACTTCATCTCTTGAAACAATTGCTATCCTACCTCCTCTGCTTATTGACGGATGTTGGCATTCAGTGTATGGAATCAGCGGAAGATCTAGTTCTCCAGCAACTAAATAGGAATAAAGAATCACTTCCTACTTCAACACTTATACTCCTAGTTGGAAGACTTATTCTCCCGTTCTTTGACTATGGCTGCTTAGTTTATGACGATATTACCGATGAGCTCAATGCTAAGCTTGAGCGCACATTAAATGCTTGCATCCGGTTTATAAATAATACTCCTAAAAGTGAAAATATCACTTAGTACAGGAAGAGAGCAGGACTTCTTAATGTCACCAAAAGGAGGCAATTTTTTTATTGTCAATTTGTTATACAGGTTGCTTAGCACCAAAGCGCTGAAATACCTTCTTAATCTATTTCATTTTATTAATAAGGACCAACCAACACAGTCTCATTTCCGTGAAAGGAAAACAGTATTAAAAATTCAACGACATCGCAGTTTTAAAATGCAACGGTCGTTCCTTATCTGTGGTGCACGCCTCTAGAACGAAGCACCTCTCACAATCAGAGAGGCTCCCTTGCAATATCATTTTAAAAAACTACTTGGAGTACGCTGTAGGTATGGCACACTGTAGAACATGAGCTTCGTCAATCTGTACTATGTATAAGAAGTTTCTTAAAGGGCTAACCAGCCCTGAGGCCTTTGTTTGAGTAAATACAAATGCAAATACAATCGAATATTCTCTTACAGTTAATTATTTCAATACTCGTTTCTCGATCCTCAAAGTAATGGGCTCAGCAGGTCTCAGTAGGATTTCTATTTTCAGTCGGATGTCTTCAATTGGTTTATATAATCTTTTCTCAAAATATACTTCCGCAGAATCGTTGTCACAAGGACTTTAGCTGCCATCATGGCATAAACTTGTCCTAGAAATTGAGAAGAAAATTATTAGACCAATGAGAAACCTTCATTAATAAATAATAACCATTCCAGAAATGAGAGGTTAAACAAAATGCATAATGATCAAGCGTGATACAAAGTTAGGTAATTCACAGGGCCGAAACTTGGGCTAAAGGGGCCCCAGGTCAGGAACGAAATAGGGCCCTCTTTTCCGGCTTATGCGTTGCATGAACACAGGGGCCCCAGGACACTGCCTTGGTCGACAGAAAATGAAACTTTACTACAATGTCCACGGTGCACCCTTTGCAGTTTTCTTTCGTGATACAAACGAGACGCACTTGTTTATAGGTTAGAAATTGAATATATAATTATTGAAATAAGTTACAAGTAAAAACAGTTCAAATTTTTGTTTAGGTGAACCGAAAAAGACGTCAAAACTATGTGATGAACTGACAATTGGATGGATAAAATTGAGTGTTCTCTTCCACAAAAATGAAATTATTTCATATTCACAGTTTCAAAATTGTACTATTACTAAAAGAGCATCCATAGTTCTATCATTTTTATCATACAAATATTGGAAATCATACTATCCGAAGAGAATTTTGCAGCCTACATACCTTTGAAATAAAAAAAAGGATAGCAATAAAAAATAAGTCAAGTTCCAATTTTGACAATTCAGAGTTCTGTAATTTTTATAGTTCTTATTTGAAATTCCATCAGTTGAGGAGATTTAGAACTGAGAACTTGACTTTTCATTTCGTTCCGGCAAATTAACATAATTAAATCATATTTCTGCACCGGATTTGTGAAAAACTTTTATTTGTACTTGCTGCTGCAACACGACCTCAATGGGCTCATGGAGCAAAATTAATTTTTATTGGTCCTTCACCAATTCCGTGTCAAAATTTGGAGTCTTCTTCGGGTCAGATTCCCGTAACGGGGATCCCGCATTGGTGTAAGAGCTGCACTAAGCGTAAGAAATATATAGCTAGTAGAAAATCCTGGAAGCACCGCAATATTATATTGTTACCCGACAGTAGTTTTTTCCTTCAAAATTCTTGAAGTAGATCTAATGATCTATAAAAACTTATTAACTTCAAAGCTTTTGCATTGGTGCATTATGAGAACTTGAATAGAAGTTTTTGTCCAGTTTGGAACCAAAATCACTTAGGCAAAGAACTCTCAACTCTTTGATTTTTGATGTTGAAGTGCTAATCGCATGTTTGATGAAAATTATAAATTCAAATGTATTATACGGACCTTCAGAGCGACTTGTCACAATAATTGTCCGATAAAACGCACATCATTCAAGTTGAACGTCAAGTTTCTGTAACGTTTTTGCGTGTACTTTGATGTACGAGGGATGTCTAGAAAGTAAAAGCACTCAGTTTTCTTAATACGAACAAATGTATCGTCTCAATGAGTCACCTTATCGTTCTATGCAGGCAGTGAACCGTAGCACAAGTTTTTTTATGCCCATTTCGGAAAAATATTCTGCCACCACCTTCGCCTACTTCGGAACGTCTGTTTTCACCTCCTCGTCGGTAAAAAAAATTTTCCCACTTATGTGAGATTGCAGGTGGTTAAACAGGTGGTAGCCACAAGGGTCCAAGTCAGGAGAATAAGTGCGATTATTCAGAACATTCCAACCGAATACACCCAAAAGTGCCTTAGTGGCCACGGCTGTGCGCGGACGAGCATCGTCGTGAAACAAGCACACTCCCTTCGTCAATATTCCACTTCGCTTGTTTTGAATCGCCTTCTTGAGCCTCGAGATTTTGTTGTTTTCCCGCAGTATCTTACTGCGTCTGTGGTCTTCCCATGAGGCAGAAAGAGCAAAATGATCTATTTTACGGTCCTTAAACTAAAAAATCATAATTTACTTGCTCGAAAATTGAAGTTACGAATTCATTGTGCGTTTGGGAAACTGGTTCGATGCGACTGTGACGACTGTCTTTTTGTCTTTAGTTTCATCTCCTGAAACAATAGAGCTCAGAAAACCTTCACCTCCCTGTTAAAACTACACAAGGGTCTCACAAGCGCTAGAAACGCGGTCATGAACATTTGTGCTGCCATCTTTGAGTTGTCGACACAACTTGTTTGGTTTAGTTTAGTTTACTTTAAATAAGGTACTCCCTGACGCTCAGGCAATATAGCTTCTTGTGTCACACCCTTACTTATCGCATCTAGTGGTTAACTAGGGATCTCTCAACAATGCCGAGAATGTCAGACACTGTTCACGTTGCTGTGTCCTCGGGTTTTAGAAAATGATTCCCGAGGGTTTGATGCCTGAGCCTGGCTAATGACAGGCATTGGCATGGGACGTGCAATGATGTTTCGTCATCCGAGCCGCATTTGATTCACTCTGCCGTTGAGTTTAAACCAATTTGGTGCTTATGATAGTTCAAGTGGTTGTGCCCCGTGAGCCTCTGAACCACCAACCTTAGATCTTTCTCGGGTGAACTCAGGATTTGCCTGGCTCTGTTCTTCCTAAACCAGTAGCCCAGAATGCTTCCGCCTGTTGGCGCCCATAAATTCGATCCCAGTAGTCTCGGTGTTTAATTCGGGTTCAGTTTTTGATGAATATCCCGACGCAACAAGATGCTATTTCCAGTACCGGTTCTAAGCCTTCGTACTTGCTGCACCGCTCTTTAGCAACCGGTCCACTTTCTCGTTTTCTCTGATTACAGTGCGACCAGGAACCCACATGAGGGTCACGTTACTCTAAACTGCCAGTTGGTTCAATGTCATTTTGCATTCACAGACTAGCTCTGATGTTATGTTTGGTTTTCCAACTGCGGTTAACGTCGCCTTGCTATCAGAACAGATTGTGAACTGCCTGCCAACCGCGTTCTCTTCTGTGAGTTTCTCAGAGCAGCGGTGTGCAGTCAGGATTCCGCCTGAAAGACAGTAGCATGTCGTCCAAACGGAATCCCCATCTCGTAGATCCCTATACCACACTCTCCTTCTTTTCTGGAGCCGTCTGTGTACAATATTTGCCTCTAGATGAAAGGGCTACGACGTATCCCTGGATGGGATAACAACACGGAAAGCCCTGGTGCAATTGGAGCGCTTTTTATTTTGTATTGCCTTATACTTTTACAGGATTTTTTTCTAACATGTTTCACGCAAACTGACACAACACCTCAGGATAACAACCACTCAAGATAACACAACCACTTAAACTCTCAAAGTTGCTCATCATGGTGAAAAAAGATTTTCATTGCCAAACATGACAACAGTACTCTTACTTTTTAGATACTCCTAAAAACGTTGTCTGTGGTCATACTGGTAACTTCGCGTAGGAACCAACAGTGTCGTATAAAATGTTTGGATCCCCAATGATAAAACATTAAATATTTCTGAAGGGGAAATATGCACTGAATCCATTAAATATATTAAAAAATTAATAAAGTTCAGTTCCACAGACCTACACAGTTCCTAGAACCACCACTGAACGGCACGTAACAATGAGAATGGCGTTTGAGCACTTCTTCTGGTAAAAATCTATCTGGATCAAATTTCAGAGGATCAGGCCTCTCCAGAATCAGTAACTGTTGTAAATCTTCAGGTTTAACAGGAACATCTTTTGGGTCCTCTGACCCATAGATCTGATAAATTTCCTTATAAACTTGGTCCCTAAATAATAAGCATTCCATGAAGGTAATAATCTCAAATAAATTTTTATATTCTTCTAGTTATACCTGTATATCAGGATAGGAAGCTAACATCAGCAATACGAAAGAGCTGGTGCCTGCAGTTGTATCGAAACAATCTGTTCCCATTGAGTTTTTTTGAAAGTAATTATTCTAGAAACCATACATTTAATTTTTTCTGGAAACAAATTTTTCCCTGGATAGTTTTAGTTCTAATGGAACTCAACCCAACAGAAGTGTAAGGAATCTTCCAACTAATAAAATACGCCTCTGAGTATCAGGATAAGATGAGAACTGCAGTTTCTACCAATAATTTAGACCAAAACACAAATGAACATCCATGTATTGTTCAATGAACAACTTGAATTGAAACAATTTTTCCTACAGCATTGCGTGTTTTTTGCGAACAGAAAAAACACACTCGTCCTGTGCAACATCGCTCCGACACGGGTCGCTTCCTGATCTCTCTAGCAAACACCCCGTACAAAGAGTTTCTAGAAGCCATTAAAATAATCCACTAAGCGATATCTTCACACGGGCCAATTAGTATCCAAAATCGATCTTAAGGCTTCACACTTTTTCTTATATAAAATTGCTCTCCAAACATCCCTATTCTGGCATACATCTCTTGCTTCTTCCACACCCATGCATCTTTCCATACAAGCTCTTGCGTTTCTACGCCTTCTTATCCTTCTCCTCTTTAGAGTCTCATTCACACATTCTATCCATTTCTTCTTTAGTCTGCCTCTGGGTACGCTACCATTTGCCCTACCTGAATACACTTACTTTGTTAATCGTTCTTCATCCATTCTCTCAACGTGACCAAACCATCTCAGAAAATTTCTTTTACTCATGTCGAACAGCGTTTCTTCTACACCACATTCTTTGAGAACCCACTCATTACTCACTTTGTCCATTAGCGTTTTAGGTCTCCGAAATGACCATATCCATTGTTAGCACCTTTGAGTTTCGCAGCAACCCAGTCATTCATGTCTCCTAGTAATAATATTCTTCCACCAGAATCACATGTTCCAATGATATCATGTAACAAGTTTTAGAAGGTGTCTTTTGCTTCCCCACTATCATCATGAGCAGGAGCATAGCATGTTACAATAGATACCCTCCTGATTTCTACTCTCATTTTAGCCCATGATCATTCAGGAGATACACATTCATACTCCTTGACATGCTTATTCGCTCTCTCATTCATAATTACAACGACTCCTTGGCTTCCATGTGATATATTTTCTACTCCTAACTAGGGTTCAAATCCATTCTCCACCTTATTCATCCCACATCCCTTTTTTGCTGTTTCTGGTGCGCACAAAATTACTAAATTCCCCACTCGCAATTTTACCATACTCTCTCATAGCCTTTATTCCCTTCCTCAACCCCCTGATTTTCGATATCAAAATCCTCAGGGTATCACTGTTACCTGACCTTTAATTCCTGTGGGTGACTTACAAGTTCTGTAGCCCTTCTTGAATGGACTTTCAACCACGCTGTTCCCCGGACTCTCTTGATTATCTCTCTTTCTCTTTTGAAGCAATAGGTCGTACCCTTCACTTGCTGAAAGACCCACCTCCATCTAACTCACCCCCAACGCTCTTGTTTCCACTTTCCCGCTCGATTTCTACCTGCCCGTCCTCCGGGAAACGAGATTTTTCCATACTATTGCAACCTACAGATGTCTCTATCCCAAAAAATCTTGCAGATACCCCTTTATCTCCCCAATCACAAGCTGAACCCACTTGCTCCTCTTACCCACTCAATCTCTCAAACGCCCACTATTATGACAACCTCACCTTACTTTTCCTTTCGATCTGAACCCCACCTCCTCTACCCAATTAAAACTACTTTATATTTCTCCACTCTCCTCCCGCATTCTTACTCACCTCTTGAACTTTGACCGTCACACTCCACTTACACCTTTAAAACAAATTCCGGAAAACTCTTTCACCACCTGTTAGCCAACACACTCTACCACCGACACAAACATTAAAAGTTCTCCAGATTCCAATAAGTGTGGGATAATATCTTTTCAAGATAACAGGAGAAATTCTTTGAACACTTAAATAATACTTGCAAAAATATTCCTTTCGAACAATGCTAGAAAAGTTCGGTTTTTCCTCAAATGTTCCACTTTTCATGCACATGTCACTTGAAATATGGGAATAATTTTACCTGGTTTAGTTCCTCTCTTGTCCATTTCTTCCCTTCTAGTTTGAATGATCTGTATATGAATGATGTTAAGTACTTCTCTTCTTATTGTTAGATTACATATAAATTATAAATACAAACTTTATTCGAAATGTCTTGCATGTATTTTATTGCTCGATAAAACTCTTTTGATTGTTCGGTCCGATTGAAAATTATGTCAGGCGTCAACCAAATCTTGATCTATCTATCCAGAGCGATTTGCATTACACTGAGACAAGAAAAAATGTCCTAGTTACGAAACTGATCCCTTTTATAATGAAGAAAAATATTCCCTAATTTTCAAACTTACGAGTTGGCTGATTCAAAATATTTATGGGTAGTTTCGTGATCCGACATAATTGATGTTCCCATTGTGGTTTCTATTAGAGAAAGTATATTATTATGGAATGTCTATTAACTACATAAGGGTAATAAATGTGCTGTGTTTGTCATGCCACTTATGTTCCGATAAACTATATTCTCGATTCATAACAATTCTGTGATTCTTATAAACATATTTTATAATTAAATGCACAGTTTGAGCAATTTTCAAGAGTTTCAGTTACATTCTCTTTGAACGTAACATTTTAGGCTTGTTAGGGACATTTCTCTCAATTATACTGTCATTTCTTGTCAAGTGTAATTGTGATGAACAAATTTCATGAATTAATGCGCAGTTTATGCAATTTCTGAGTGTTTAAGGTCCTTTTTTTCAAACGTGCTTCGTTAGGCTCTCCAATATTACATTAATACACTTTAGTGTTATTATAGGACAAATTTAGAAAGACGCTTAGTTTTCTTCAATTAAAAGTGTCATAGTATCTTTATTATAATATTATATCATATCATATCATAGTGTCTTTACCTAATCGTATCAAAGTATCACTAGAAGGACGTACTAAGCACGTTAAAAAGAAAGGAACTGAAACTCTAGAAATTGCTCAAAATACGCATTTATAACAGTGAGAAATATATTCGGTTTTATCTTCATATGTCTCTATGTTTCTTTAAATTAGGTAAAAAACAGGAATTTCCTAATAAATATCCGAAACCACTTTAAAATACAGCCCGTTTTCTAACATTACAATTGTTGATAACGATTTGTTAGAATTTTAGAATTTGAGAACAATTTCCGCGGATCACAGATGATTTTCGGAGTTTTCGTAAACCTCTGAAGAAGATCGCGATATTCTAAAGGATTCTGAAGAAGTCTAGAAGGTTCGAATGGATGTTGAAACGTTTCTGCGGATTAGGAAGGATTTTAGAAGATTTTGTGAAAATTTGGAATGATTCATGAAATTTCGAAGATTCAACCAAATTATAGCCATGATATCCCCCCCCCCCCTACCTCAGGCTGAAGATTGGTATTACTGAACTCTATATGTTCGCAAGGAAACCTGACGTAATTCTTGGACGCCACATTATAAGAAGCTGATTTTTTCTGGAAATTGAACCAATTTCTCACCACAGATAAAATTTAATGTGCGAAATGATATTATTTCTGATACATTGAACTCTTTTCCACCAATATTTTTGCTATATCATCCGTGAATATCAAAGATTGTCTCTGAAAAGTTTCAATGAAAGAGTGAAGAATTTTTCGATTGAAAGTTGGTTGGATCAATCTACGACGACCATGACACAATGAACTTAAAAATGGTAATATTTTAGGATAAATGATTTTTTGGTCACTGCTCTCTGAAAGTTTTGTTCATTTCATTTCTGCAATCTTGATTCAGTCATTTGTCATTATTATTTTCATGTGATAATTTATTTGTTCTCTTTACCTGGTAATGTCAGTAATCCATTTCCAATCCAAGGCTTCAATACATTATAAAGACTGGATCTCTCAGCTGTTTCTTTACTTTGAAGAACGATCTAGACATTTCAAATAGTTTTTATTTTCAAGCTTTCACATATTTTTGAGATTATGATCTGTATTTTAGGGTAGTCCTGAATTCGGAAAGTTCGAAAAATGATACGTGCATTCAGAAATTCTTGGTTTTATTCTAAAAATTGTATAGTGTAAATTCATATAATATTACCTAATCGGTTTTCATAAGTATCATTTCCCCACAAATACGACAAAACTTGTAGTTCGTTACAATTAGGAATAAATTTCAATAAGAGACAGCGAAATAGAAAACTAATAGTAGAACATCCAAAGGTAGATGTAGGCACAGACAATAAATACATAAACTGCTCTTATACTTTTATAATATGTATCCGATGTTAATATCAAATGAAGATTTATTGAAACTAAAGAGGAATGGCAGTAATGATTATTACTCTGCATAACGATTGGAACACATTCTGACAATTTCGTCTGCAGTGAGTGGAGATACTCCTGGACCCCAGGACAGTATTACCAAGAAGGAGAAAAATGATGACAACACTGGTGTTGATGTGAACAGGGATGGCGGCCTTCCAACTTACAAGAGGTTTGGAGCGATAGGTACTCTAAACGACGACAATGGATCACATCAGAAAATAGACGAAGGTAGTAAACGCGATGGAGAAAACTCATAAGGGGTCTACTAGCAATGAAGAAGCAGGAAGGAAAGTTAAGCTTCCGCCAATCATCATCACGGATAACATTGAAAACTACTCTTAGTGTATAAGTGATATTGTGAGCTCATCAATAACCAAGGATATTTAAATTGAATATTGTCTAGGCAAACTAAGTATTTGGTGCTCATATCAGGTGGATTACGTAGCGTCGCAGGAAAACTCAAAGACGAAAAAAGTGGCCTTCTACACTGAAATTCCAAAACAGAATCATTCGAAGCACTTAGTGGCCAGGGGTCTGTCCAACATTCCAACTCAGGAAATAGTAGACGATCTTGCAAGACAAGGAGTAAATGTGAGAGGATCTTGATACTAAAGAAGCGTATACGTACTCCTGTGCTCTACAAAAACCCTGTCTTCATACTAACCTTAGATAAAGACCTGGAAATGGAACAAGTGTGGAACATTGAATATATATGCTCAGTGAAAGTGAAATGGGAAAAATAGAGGAACTCCAGACAAGTGACGCAGTGTCATAATTGCCAGTTGTCTGGGCATGGCACGTTCGACTGACAAAAGAAACCAAAGTGTGTGAAGTGTTACAAAGATCATTTGACAGCCAATTGTGACATGAACACAGGTCAACCACAAAAATGCTGCAACTATGGTGGTCCTCATCCAGCAAACTTCTAAAATGCCAAATGCACCTGAAGCACCTAGAAAAGATAGAAACACAGGGGACTGGTGGAGGAGTTATGATAATAATCAAGAATAACGATGGATGTCATGAAATACCGATTCATTTTAATATTCTTGATTTCCTGATGAGAATTATATTGAACATATCTAATATCTGCTATTATTTATGTTACACTCAAAATGAACCAAAATAATAAGATGTTTTTAATTGTATTCAACGTTGGATAGTTCAGTGTGTATATCTAAAGATAGTACTCGAATATGTGGTGAACATTTTGTTGGTAATCAAACAGTTGAATATCCTCGAAGCCCAAGCTATGACCCTACAATATTTTTATCAGTGCATGAAAAGCATATGAATAGCAAACAAGCTTTGGGCAGGTAGTTTACAATTGTTTCTAATATTATATATGGTTGTTCGTGACTTTTTGCGACCCTCAGTACTAATACTAATTTTCGGTTTTGTAGCTTTGGGGTCCGTAAATGATGAAGAAGATTTAAATTTTCATCAGACGTTTCGGTCCTATATATGGGTCCTCTTCAGTGATTTATTACAGAAAGTTACATATTTGGTGTAAGTTTTTAGTACATTTCGGTGAGTATTTTACCCTAAGGCTACCTGTCTTTGTGCGTGGTTTTTTTCCCTAATTTATATACTTCAAAATCCTAGAAAATTTATAAATCTAACACCAAGGTTTTCAAGGTGGTTTGAAATTTTTTTTAAATTTCATTTGGGTTCTTTATTTCACTGAGAAGTGTTCTCGGTGCAATTAAAAAAGAAACTGACCTAAAACCGGCTTTCCTGAAAACACATGATCTCTCCAAAGGTTCACTTTTAAAGAATAAGAGAAACTGCAAATTCTTAAGGTTGGTACCTTATACACAATAATTTTTTTTTTTTGTCCCATCACTCCTTTCCTTAGTACACGGATTTTATTTCTCTGTTCTTTGAAAATCTGGGTTTTAGAAAGTGTCCAACGCAAGTTTGGCGCACTTCTCCTTTCTTCCCCTTCTCCGAGTGCTTCATCGAGAATCCTCTTCTTGTTTCGCCAGGGGCGAATATTTTTCTCCAAGTAACTTTCATCTCTCGGAACTGAGACTAACATGCTACTATTTGGTGACCACACATATAAATCACATTCTTTCAAGTCAGTTACATACATTAAGATTTGGCATTGAGTGTTCATCATCATAAACTGGTTTATATTTACTGGTTGCAGGACACTTGACTTCTAAAATTTTGAAGGTACCATCTTATTCTATCACAATACCATCAGCGCTACAACAAATCCAAGGTTGTAGTGGCATAATATAAACTCCTACGTGCCTAAGTGCTTTATTATGAAGCTCTGCGTACTCTCTTCTTGCGCTTTTTTCATGCTTTTTACCGTACTCCATTGCAGGAGACAATTTTTTGTTTTTCTTTCTGCAGAAAGTCTTTGGATAAATTATCGCCTAATTTCCTTGTTCTAGTTTTGATTCTATGAGCTCTAGAAGTAGCACTGATTCTCATATTCCTAACGTCAAACCATAAGTTGCTTTCACTTTGATTTACAGTGTTGATGCACGTTTCAAAGACTTCATGGTGTCTTACCTTGATGTTACTTTCAAAATAATCTTTTAAAAATTTAAAAGCGACAAATTTTCTCTTTTCATGCTCTGCACTCTCATGATATTGCGAAGACGGCAGTCAATATCTTCTAGATCGTGTCATGTCAGATTGTATGGTTCAATGTTAGCAAAATTATTGTTCGGTTTGAATTTGTCTGCTAATACCAGTGGTTTTGCGTACATGGCTTTTCCAAGTTGTAATGCTGATGGCATATCCCATCCTTGTTCACTTGCAGTCTTTGTTTTACTGCGATCAGTATTAATATAATTGATCACATCATATATATGCTTACATTTACCTGAACGTCCAGGTACGCAGGAACACGAGGTATGGGTGGCTTTGCGCGAATCATTCAACTATAAAAAGTAATTATAATGCAATTCATTACATGATTATACGAGAATTGCGAGAAATCCATTTACTCACTTTTAATTGTACACTGTATAGCGGTTTCCCAAATTTCAGTGATCTCACACAGTTAGTGCGAATAGGCTCGCAAGCTCCAATGGCATGCAATTCTTCAACTCTCTTTACATGATTTTTAGCTAAATCTTCACCTTTTGTAATTTTTTGTTTATCAAAGTTGATATTATGCTTTATCGGCTGAAAGCCTGTTCTTATCCTTACAGATTGATTCATAATTTACATCTTTTTTCTTCACAAAAGAAAATCATACCAGTTACATACGTATCATAGAATGCAAAGAAACTTTGTAGGTTATAACTTTTAAATCATAATTTACTCAAATAGAAAAAATAGAAATTAGTATTTCAATTACCGGAGAAGGAAGACTTATCGAACACATAATCCACGCTCGAATAATTTTGCGAAACAAGTTATAGTAATAAATAAATGGATAAAGTCTTATTTATCCCTATGCAAAACAATGTAACTTGCGAGCCGGAAGTTATAGATTTCTACATAGGGGGCGCTGCCTGTAATATGTGCACGAAGCGAATTCACAGCACAAGAAGGCTACACGGAAAAAAACTGTTCCAAAAGTGGAAAAAGTTTGCGAAATTTTAACAAAATAGAATGTCACTTTTGGACAGGCCACAATTTTCAGAAGATTTCAAATACATCTATCAAAAAGTGGATCAGACTAACGAATATTTGTAAAAAACTTAACGAATAATTGACATTCATTATTAGACAAGTGATTTTCCAATTTTTATCCCATAGTTTGTTACAATGTCTAAAAAAAACTATCAATCTTTCGAAAACAGAACGATCAGTTTTTTGAAATATTCGGAATAGAACGTTCAGTTCTCTTCCGTGAATTTCGATCGAAAGGAAGCCGTAACCATGGCAAGAATAACGCAGGGTGGCGACTTGACCGGGAAACCGGGAAATGGTCGGGAATTTTATTGACTGGGAAAAAACGGGAATTTAATTAAAAACCGGGAATTGACTTGACTCAACGTAGACTATTAGAAATTCTACCGAAAAAATACGAGAAATGACCGCTTTCTTTTTATGAATGAAAAAGAGATCTTATTATTTTATTTAAACAATGTAACGATCCTTTAATCAGATTCTCAAAATATTTAAATATATCTATACGTCATGAAAGGGAGAATTTTCATTTTTTCTATTATAAGAATAACGTTTTGCAAATTTGTTGCTCTGTGAGATTTTTTTAGCTGACTTAAATTTGATAATCAAATCAATGATAGCTCAGACCTACAGAAGAAATTAATACCTTCAATTTTTCGAAAAAATTTATTCATTAAGTTTTATTTGATTTTTCTCATTTGTCTGACTTGGGACAGGAAATTACATGGAACGTGAACTTTTTAAACTAATTATAATTTGGATTTAGACGAGAGGAATTTAAAAACATCGTTCCTTCAATTCAAAATTCGTCAAAATTTTTGTGTTCCTTATTTCTAATTTTAAATAAAGAAAGCACTCCAAGCAGTCGTTAGAGTAGAAGTAGTTTTCCGAAGAAGAAATATTTCTGAATTATGATTGAAAGCTAGTTTACATTGTTCATTGCAAATTCATCCTTTTTGAATTAAAAAATCAACTATGTACTTGTTTTAAATTTGAAATTGTTTGTTGAAAATTAAATTTTTGTGTTAAAGTTACATTATTTCGATTCCAAATCTACCTCTAGTGGAAATTGTGACTACTTTGAGAAATCAATTCACTTTTTTTTTAATGAAAAATTCGAGTATTTAGTTGAACATTGATTTTTGAATTTTAAAATTAAACTATTTCTTTGAGAGTCTATGTGAAACTGAAAATTCAACTGTTTCATTTTTAGTGGGAAATTGATCTTTTCTAGTTCAAAATACTCGACATTCAGGTAAAAATTTGTCTTCTAGAATTGGAAATCCAATTCTTTCGTTAAAACTTCACATATTTTGTTGAAAAATCGATTTTTTGTAGAAAATTATATTTTTCTTCGGAAGTTGATATTCTTCTTCAAGAATTCTGAATTTCAACCATTCTGTTGCAAAATAGTATTTTCTGGTTTAAAACTAATTTTTTTTCAAAAATTGATCTATTCTTTTGAGCTGAATGTTCATAATTGCAGTTAAACATTCGTCTTTCTGATTTGGAATTCAACTACTTCAGTTGAACATTAACAATTTCATTTGATTCTTCATTATTTTGTGTATAGATGTAATCATATCTTTGACAGTTTTTATTTGTTTGTTGAAAGATAGCTTTTTTTGTTGAAGGTTTTTTTGTTGTTGTTATAAGTAATTCTTTTTAACTGAAAATTTAACTTATCCCAATTGCAAATTCCATGGTTTCATTTTAAAATCTATTTGTTCAGCTCAAAATTTGTTTTTTCTCAATTTAAAATTTGAGTAATCAAATTTTCTATTATCAATTTTTTTCAGTGAAAGTTATTTATCTGTTTGAAAACTCGACTTCTTCGGTTGAAGATTCTTTTTGGTTTTAGTATGAAACACTTATGCTTGGTTTGAAATTGGTTTTTTAAACTAAGAATATTACTGTTCCATTTCTGGTTGAAAATAATTATTTTTGGACTTTGAATTTCGACTATTTTGTTAAAACATTATATTTGTTCTTAGAAAATGATTCTTTCTATTTCGAAATTAATCTTCTTGTTTGAATATCCACTTTCGTGGTTGGAAAATGAAGTGCTCCAGTTAAATATTTATCTTTTTAGTTGAAAATTCATTTTCTTGTTTTGAAATTAAACTTTTCTGGTTGGAGATTTTTGTTATCGTAAATCGTTTTTTTTTATCGTAAGTTTACCTGTTCCAATTTTCGTGAAAAATGATACTTTTTCGTTGAAAATTAGAGTATTCTCTTCAAAATTGATTCATTTTGCAATGTCTGATTTGTTGTGTTTATGGATATTTAGAATGAACGTCATGAATAAGAATTAACTTTTGCGTTTTGCGACAAATATAAATATTTTGCTTCTAGTTGATCGGGGAAATTGAAAAAGTTGATCTTGAAGAACCGGGAAATAACCGGGAATTTGAAATCGTCTTCCGAATCGCCACCCTGATAAGTCGCGCCATGTTTGCCATGGATCGAGCCGGTACATGAACAAAGTGTTAACTTTGTTAATCACATGATTCGTAACAGATCAGAGTGCTTGGAAATTTCTAGTCCTTTTTATTCGACGGCTTCAAATATCATTCTATCGAAGATTTATAATGATATTTCAAATATAATTGTATTGTGTAATTTAAATTTGAGCAATCAACCACCACGTTGTATTGAAATACTAGAACTATTTTATTGATCGAGAATTAGGACGAAAAATTGGAAGTGATTGGATGCAATTACTGTTCCTCGTCCCAAATTCATTTGTGACATTCTCTCGCGTAAAGAATCCATTTCTCCGAAAAAATTTAATACTTCATGAAATGTGTACTTTTTGTATAATTTTCATAGATTTCTCATTACGTGAAGAGTTTTTATCTGATGAGCAAATTACCTGACCTATTCCAAAACAATTTCAATAATCTCATTCTTGGATTTAAAGTCTCGAAAAATTTTGACTTATCTCTGCCCAGTTTCTTGCAAGTGGTGATTGCTTCATGAGTTTAGTATATAAGAGCGATCCGAACAAGAAGGCTCACAGTGTAGCGTGCTTCAGATTGCGTGAACAAATAGCGATATACATGGCTTAGTTCTAGTTATAAGCAGGAAATTATATGTGTATGTATTTGTATTCGAATAAGACATTAAGAGACTTGTGTATCAATATATATGACCTTCCGCCGTCCACACACATATAAAACACGTGAACAAAAGCGTATCGATTTTTTTCCGAATCGACAACACTCTTTACGAAAATGTCAATCAATACTTTGTTGAAATTTCACAAACAGCTTTCGGCTCTTTGATTCATGAGCTCGCGAAACTATGGTTAGCAACTTTGTCAAAATTTCACAAACTACCAATTCATTTTTTTACATGCAGCTTTCAAGATTTTAGTTTTTGCTGGTTAGAATTTTTCGAATAAAATTTTCTTATTATTCGTGAATTTATATCATATTTTTAAAAAATTGCTTATCAAATTGTACAAAGGTAACTCTTCCAGTTTATAACAAATTTTAGCTCTGTCCAAAAGTGACATTCTATTCTGTCAAAATTTCACAAACTTTTTTTACTTTTTGGAAACAGTTATTTTTTCCGTGTATAAGAAGGAGTGTCAACGAGGTGCGCCGTCAGTCCGGAAAAATGTACGGCCATTTCGTCAAGGTTTTTCGGCCGTGCGGTGGCGTCGCAATCGGTAGTGTCCGGTTATGTTATGTTTCTTTGCCACGAGGAGGGGGGTGGAGGTGGCGGACATCTTGGTTCAGACACTATGACGAAATTGCCGAATAATCCTTATACATTACGTTGAAACTCCTTCTTATAGTCTTCATGAAGCAGCAGTTCTTTGCGTCGCGTCGAGATGAGAGTGAGGGCATAAGTTGGGCACATGCGACGCAGTCACGAGAGTCGTGAGGGGGACTCTATGAAGTTTGCCCTATGGCGTCGGCTGCAGCAGTGCGCTGATTTTTGCGAGCGTCCACACTTGCGTCTTGAAAGTATTTTCTTCACTTTGTACCCATTTTAAATCCTATCCCCACTTATCCTTTTTCCGCGAATCGGCTGGAAAGCCATCTGATTCGTCCATCTGAGGCGGTTGGAATACCATCTGTCTCAGGCTGATCCTTAACCTTCCGAAGATTAATTGAACCCGATCTCAGTCGCTCCTTGTCTTTCCACAAAAATGTACCTTTAAGGACTTCTTTGCAACCCTAATGAACTGTTGAGTTGTGCTGGGCCACCTGAATGTTTTTCAAACTAAGTTCGATACTCACGTACGGTAGAAAGGTTATACAGTTTTCATTGCGCCATGATGTGAAAAAAGTTATGGAATTCAGCAAAGAAGTGTATGGGGTGATTTCAAGGGATTCTTAAGGAATTCATCAGCTTTCGAAGAATTTTTGTGATAAGGAGGGGTTTCTCAAGTTCTTTAAGTATTTTGTTACTTTCATCTTGATAAATTTTTCAGGAATCCAGAAAATTTTATAAGATCTATTTTTCATTAAAAGCAGATAATTTCATCTTGAGGAAACGCAATGTTCTATACGAATGTACGAGTTCTTTCCTACAAGAAACAAGAATTCCAACTGCACATTGCGTATTTCAAACTCTGCGAGTTTCGGAACACCCTCTGATTATTAGTTCATGTTCCACTTACTTTGATATCGTCCGGATCTACGATCAAGATGAATAATTTATTGAAAAACCATATTCGAAATGGAGAAGGATAGTCTTCACACAACTGCCTCATTGAATTTAGTAATACCGTAAAATTAAAACATAAATTAACAACAATCTGCATCAAATGAAATATTCAGTGGCCGACCGAGAATCTCGGAGGTCCCTCTGGCAATTTTCTCCTCGAAAAAAGCAGTTCCTATAATACGAAGTATTGTCCTATTTCGAAAATGTCTGAGTATATTATTCTTCACTATCTTTATATTTTATAGTTCAGCATTCAACTATAAGATTTTAATTTATTTGTTGTGTAAAGAACTCATCCCTTTTGTCCGTTAGTTGAACTGTTTCGTTTTAAAATTATTATTACCTTCTCATCATGATGAGAAGGTATTGGTTTTATGTGAAAATTGACTTTCGCGGAATTTATGAAATGTCCACGTTTTG
>WSXT02075158.1:0-12176 GCA_011762715.2 Neuroterus valhalla
TCGTAAACATTTCTCATAATTTTTCCAAATCTATGCACATTTCCAAACAAAATTGTTCATCCACAAAATTGCAAGAAAGATTCAGGATGAGTTGCGATTAATAAATACGATTGATTGAAATAATACTGCATTAATTATTTTTATCAAAACCTTTGACTGTAGCTAATCCACTGTTTGAATTAGCGAAATCCACTATTCTAATTAGTCAAATCCACCAAATCGAATTAGCGAAATCCACTATTTGAATTAATGATAACCACTTTCCGCATAAGTAAAATCTTCCAATTGAATAAGTGAAACCGTAAAACCACTAATTGAAATAGTGAATTCCACTATTTCATAGTGACCCACTTTCTTTAAATTGAAATAGTGAGAATTCACTATGAAATAGAGAAATTCACTATTCCAGATTTAGAGAGTAGTAAATAAATTTTTAATTCAACAAAATAATATTCACATCTGCAAAAAGGAAGGAAATACATTTTTTCTATTTGAATTATTTAATTTCTTTCTCTAAAAAAATGGAATTTCTACAAAAAGAAGGAAGGACACCAGGAGAAATGAAATTCCTACCAAACGAAATAATATTTCATTAACAAACAAATTTTATGTAAAATAGTTGAACTTTGACATAAAGAAACAATTTTTCAACAAATAGTTTAATTGTTTACCAAAAAGGATGATTTTTCAACAAAAACCAAAGAGGGGGAGCATTTTGAACCTTTTTTTCGGACTATTTTTTTCAAGACGCAAAAATTGTAAGTACAATTTCTTGTAGCACGTAAAAAGTGAAACAATTTATCCTAATAATTTTTTTCAATGAAAACGGAATTGTCAGATGTGGTATTTTCGGAATTTACAAATATAGAAGGAAATGAGAATTTTTAACCCAATAACGGGAGATTGAAAAGAAAGTCAGAGAGAAAACATGTTTCTTTTTGGGAGCCCTACAAGATCGTGAATACGAATTTTAGAGTTTCCTCAAAAAATCAAAAATTCACAGTTTGATCGCACAAAAAAAAAATTAAAAATAATCTGTGAACTCGATAACTTTCGAAGGAATGATCATATTCGACCGTGCTTTGGCACCCATTTTGAGGGACCAAAAAGACATGTCAAGTTCGTTAAACAGCTATTTTGGATCAAAAATGAAAAAAAAAATTTAAAAAAAAAAAATTTTTTAATTTTTTTTGGACTTTTTTTCCAAGACTCAAAAATTATAAGTACGATTTCTTGCAGTAGGTACAAAGTGAACCAATTCATCCTCACGATTTTTTTATGATAAAAACAAAATTTTCAGAAATGTGGCATGTTCAAAATTGAAAAATATAAACGAAAACGAGAATTTTTAGCCAAACAACGCAAGACTAGAAAAAAAACATAAGGGAAAAAAGTTTGTTTTTGGGAGTCCTACAAGATCGTGAATCCAACTTTTTGAATTTTCTAAAGAAATCGAAAATTCCCATTTTGATGACACAAAAAAAATTAAAAATATTTTGTGAACTTAATAACTTTCGAAAGAATGATCATATTCGATCGTGCTTTGGCACCCATTTTGAGGGCCCAAAAAGCAAGTCGGCTTCGTTAACTAGCTATTTTTTATCGCAAATAAATAGGGAAAGCATTTTGAAGTTTTTCTTTTGGACTTTTGTTCCCAAGGCTCAAAAATTTTAAGGACGGTTTCTTGTAGTAGGTAAAAAGTGAAATAATTTATCTGTACGGTTTTTTTCTTAAAAAAACAAAATTTCCAGAGTTGTGGCATTTTCAAAATTCGAAAATATTAACAAAAATGAGAATTTTTAGCCAAACAAGGCAAGATCTGAAAAAAGCTTGAAGAAAAAAATGTTTCTTTTTGGAAGCCTTCCAGGATGATCATAACAACTTTTAAACTTTTCTAAAAAAATCGGGAATTTGAATTTTGGTCGCACAAAAAATGAAAAGATTTATTATTTAGTCAAACTATGCAAGATGCGGCAAAATATAAATGAACTTAAATTGTGCACCAAAAAAAGATCTACGAATTCGGTAAAATTAACTTTTAGAAAGGACAAGTAGTTGTTGCTTCATTTATAAAAAAGCATATAGAAAATGAAAAAAATTAACTTTTGGACAATTGACACAAGCTTAGGAAAAATCAAATAGACGCAACTTCTTTACCCGGAAAATATCTTAAATGTGTTAAAACTTCTTTAACAGGATATTCAATTTTCATTTCAATCAGGAAACATAACTATAAAGATGAAATAATACAATTTTTGAAAAGATGACTAAGGCTTACACAGAAGATTGATAGAGAAGTTATTCACCCGAAAAATATCTGTAAATTTGTTATAATATTTCCCATTGGACGCGAAGTTTTCGTTTCAATCGTAGAAAATATAATTAAAAATTAAAAAATTGAATTTTTAGAAAAACTACACAACATGTGAAAAGAATCAGGCAACGAAACTTCTCTACCACTTTGAACAAACGTAGATCGAGTGCGCAGCATGAGACACGCGATGAGAATGTATTCGTTAAAGCCGGAGAAGCTTTAACAAAAGAGGTAAATCCATAACCGAGCGCGGGGCGCGAGGTCAGATTACCATTGAGCGCGAAGCGCGAGATCCGAAAGACGCGTGCCGTACTCCCGTTCTACATGAACGCGTTTTTTTTGCTGCGTTCTGAGCCAAACGCAATACTCTGTCACCTTCTTTCACACTGAAACGCGCAGATGAAGAGCGACAGAGTATTGAGTTTACACATCCATGTAGATACAGGGCTAGGCGCGCTCAAACTTGCGAGCGAAGCGAGCCGAGCGCAAAGGGCGCGAGGAGAATGTGCCCGCACAGCGCACATTGGTCTGGAGGGCCCAAAAAATTGTCCATAAATTGAAAATTGAACTTTTATTTTTCGCGCTTTCGAGTATACTAATTCATTATTGACATATTTATACATCAAATGGCAAAAGAAAAGCGCGCTTAGTTACCTATACGATTGCAGGGAGCGCTGCAAATTCAGCTATTCAGATGTTTGCGTGGAGCGTGCTCCGCAACATCAAAGTTCGCGCTCAGTTTTAAGTGGTATTACGATACAAAAAAAAGCTGAACTTCTGGTTTTATTATGGGGACGGCTGTTGAAGGTATGTATAATGAGTTTTCAATGTGTGTAGATCGTTATGTGGGCTACCAGGATATTTTTAAGTAACACAAAAAAAATCTCTATCGTTACGAAAACCCATTCATATAGTTGTAGTTTGACGCGGTTCACTCAAGATTGAATTGGATAATCTAACTGAAGGCCAATTGATCAAGAATTTTTAAAATTTAGCTGCACATGTTTGCACCATCCGTCAAAATCGGTTCTTTTCGTGAGCGCTCGCGCACTTGTCATTGGGCCAGGCAGGCATTCGTCGCACGGGATTTATGGAATCTCCACGTTTTTAGACCTCCTGATTCCTAAAAAGTAGTTTCCACCTTGGTGTCTGACTGTCTGTCGTCGTTGTCGTTGTCGTCAATGTCGTCTTTATTCTCCATAACTTTTGAAAGACTAATCGGATTGGATTGCCCTTTGGCACACATTTTGAGTGAACAAAAAGACAATTCAAGTTCGTTGAACAGCTTTCTTTTATCCTCATCATTTTTTCGATAAATAAAAAATTGTCAGAGTTATGGTATTTTCGAAATTCAAAAATATAGAAGAAAATAAGAATTAGGCCAAATAACGAAAGATTGAAAAGAAAGTCAGAGAGAAAAAATGTTTTTTCTTGGCAGCTCTACAGTATCGCGAATACAACTTTTTAAATTTTGGCAAAAAATCGGAAATTCCAATTTTGATCGCACAAAAAGCAATGAAAAATAATCTGTGAACTCGATAACTTTTGGGAGAATGATCATATTCGATCGTACTTACGCACACATTTTGAGGGAACAAAAAGACAATTCAAGTTCGATGAACAGCTTTTTTTATCTTCATCACTTTTTTCGATAAATAAAAAATTTGCAGAGGTATGGTATTTTCAAAATTCAAAAATATAGAAGAAAATGAGAATTTGAGCCAAATAACGCAAGATTGAAAAGAAAGTCAGAGAGGAAAAATGTTTTCATCATACCTCAATCGAGAAGTTGCTTTTCCACCCTAGGGTGGAAAAGCCGATTTTCCAACGTACAAATAGAACGTACATTATAAAACGTACAAATAAGAACAATTTATTCCAAAGATTTTTTTTAATAAGAACAAAATTGTCCGAATGTACGTTAGAACATACGTTATAGAACATACAAATAAGAACAATTTATTCCAGAGATTTTTTTCAATAAGAACAAAATTGTCAGAGTTTTGGCATTTTAAAAATCCAAGGATATAAAGGAAAATGAGAATTTCAAGCCAAATAACGCAAGATTGAAAAGAAAGACAGTGAGAAAAAATTTTTCTTTTTGGGAGCCCTACAAGATCGTGAATACAACTTTTTGAAGTTTCTCAAAAAATTGAAAATTTCAATTTTGATCGTACAAAAAAAATGAAAAAAAATTCTTATTTTGTCATTCAACCTTGCATTAGAATTCCTTGACCTCGGAAACCCCCGACTGCAAGTTTTCGCGATCGTCATGGCACGTTTTTGAAAAACGGTCGGCCATTTTGTATCGGCCATTTTTTTTTTGAAATTTTGATTACATATTTCAATTCCTTGACCTCAAAAACTAAAAGATACCGATTTTCGCGCTTTTCTGTTGGAAATTCGATTAATGGCCAACTTTTCGGGACCTCCAGACCACTGTGCAGCGGGCAGATTTTTTCACAAAGAAATGTGGTTTGAAATTAGACTCAAATAATTATTTCCTATTTATATTGAAGAAATGACATCTGTAATACAGACTTTCATTTCATATAGTCCTCATAAAATTAGTTGAGTTTCCAGAATTGAAGAATATGAAATTGCACAATTTTCAACTGCAATAGTTTGAATGGATAGAAATTATGGTTTCAGGTTCTCCGATTGCAGAAGCTATCTATCTCTTGTATAATATCTTAACTGATTTCCTTTCTGAGGCAGGAAAGCATCAATTATATGGTATTAGGTATTGATCGAAGGATGACGTGTTCGAAAAAGTGTCACCCTTCGAATCCTGAAATGTCCGATTTAAACTCAGAATTGTAGTTTCCCATACGGGAGAATCTTCCCCTATGTCGATAATAGCACCACTGACTAGCAGTCATTTAACGATCGGTTTATCGCGAAAATCGTTAACAGGTAAGTAACTCGAACGATATTGCGGGAGACACGGGGGCGCCGCACCGCGCCAGTTCGTTCGCCCGTATTCGTGCCCGATGCTGAAGGGCTGAGAGTTGAGTGTTGCGGATATAAAATGGGGGATGATTAAAATAACAAGGCTGCGAGGGTCTCCGGTAGATCCCTCTGGTAGTCGGGGGATGATATTGTGCTGAAACAATGTGACGCCCGACGCCCCTGTATATCTCGTACCAGCGAGCACGACATCAATTGACGCCCCGAACTACGACTCAGACTTCTCCAGCCCCCCTCTGGGGCTGGCATGGCGAGTGGCAGCCCTACTTGCGAAGGTGCCCACCTTATTGGGAATCAAGGCAGGAAGCGTTGGATTTAATCTCTCTTGTGCAGCACCCCTAAAACGCGACCACCAGATAGGATTAACCCCGATGAGAATTGAAGAACTCGAGAAAAGGAATTACAGGTTTATTCATTAACTGGATCAAGTTTTTTTGGATTAGTCATTGTTGTACAATTGTATTGTTTTCTGGGATTATAGGATAAGATTTTCGTTTTCCCCAATTCATTAAACTTATTTGGGACTTTTCTATTCAATAAGAATTTACTTATTTATGCAATAGGAAAGGGTGATAATACGGTTTGCATAAGAGAATGAGAAAAATGTGGGAATCGGTCAATCCCTCTTGTTGGATTTGAGGATTCGTAGAAAATTTTCTATTTGTTCAGAAGTTATGAAAAATTTCGCATATATGCATAGTTTTAGCTACGAAGAAGCTATAGGACTGATTTTGCGATTATGTGCTGGTTTCACGGCTGCTCACAATTGACTTCCTCTTCCCCTCTCCCCTGAGCGCCCCTTGACGGCTTGCACCAACGCCCGTCGCTCGAACAGTCAGTGTCGTACTGCGTATTATAGAAGTTGTTTGTTTGGTGATTTCAGAGACTATACAGACGATCCTGAGTGTTGATATAAGAATGCTCGCTCGTCGCTTCATAACCGCTTTGAACTGCATTTTATTGGGGCTCATTTTTGTGCCATCTACCCCTAAGACAGGCAGGTAATTGTGAGATGAGTGTATTTTACTCTCATGGGAAATTGAACTCAAAAGAGAAACTTCTTCAAGATTTTTTTTGTATCAAACAAAAATAGTCTGCCCGCTGTGCAGGCATGTTCTTATCACGCTGTCGAATCTCGCACTTCACACTCGATAATTAATGCACCTCGCGCTTAGCACACGGTCTTTGTACTGCCTCACATTTTGGTACAGATCTTTCGAAATTGAGGAGAAAAACATCAGCTGCTATAATCTGATGATAGTGTGAATTATTTTATGTGAAAACTCCTTCAGCTTAAACGAATACATTCTCATCGCGTGTCTCGTGCTTCGCACTCGATTTTTATTTGTCAAAAACGTCTACTGTATTAAATGTAAAATATAATTATTTATGTATCTCGATCTAGGACTGCTTCTTCAGATGATGCGAAAAAAAGCATACATTTTGTTTTCATAGTTATAAATAAATTTTTATCGTCTCGAACATTTTTTTCCCTATCTCATTACGTTTGGCCACGAAATGGATTTTTTTATTCTTATATTATCCTTGCAAATAAAACAAAAAGCACGTTTCCCATCAAAAAATGTTTGAGATAAAATTTGTAGATTTTCTTTTATGTGGACAATTTCGTTTGTATGATTTTTTCTGTATCTCCTATAGGTTGGTCGGAAAACGAGATTTTTTATTTAAAAACTTTTCGTGATCACTTCTACTATATTCAAATTGAGAAACAGCCTATGAAGGAGCGAGTAGATACTGCCGTGATGTGTCAGACGCCACAAATCTAGGATTATTATTATTATACCATGAAGCCAAATCCCTTTTGGGGTGAGCTTAACTCGTTTACACTTTATTATTGTGAACGAATGATAAGTAAGTTGCACACTGAGGAGGGCACCAGTCTCCTGCAGGAATCTGTTGAAAATTTCTACATAACTGCCCAAACAAGAACTTGTCAAGTTATAAATAAAATAATTTATTTTTATTGAAAACAAAAATGAAAAAATAGATTTTCAAATAACTAACTTCCGGTAAAAAATTTTGATACAACTCTAAACTGTTTTCAAAATACCAGTCTTTTGTTCAAGAACGCAAACCTAACCTTAAATTGTCAGGAGTTATGTTTTTTTCTTCAGAAATTTCATTTTTTCTGAATTGAAATTACCAATTTTCGGCAAAATACAGTTACACAATATACAATTATGGAAAAATTATGAATCTTGTCGATATGAAAAAAAATAATTATTGTTTTGGAATATCAGTATTTTGAAAAGCGCTAAACCAACCTCAAATTAAAAGAATATGTCATTTTCCTTCAAACCCACTTTTTTTTTCTACGAAATATGAATACCAATTTTCGACAAAAGACACTCATAGAATCTATAATCATCAAAACATTCAACATTTCTATTCAACTATTATCTGTGTTTCCAAATACGAATTTTTTTGTAAAACGCTAACTTAACATAAAATTATTCAGTAATATAACCCTCTGAAATGTCTGATGACTTTCGTTCAAAAGACAGATTTGATGTCAAAAACGTTGATACAGCTTGAAACTGTAAAACAACTGTGGATCTTATTCAAACTTTAGGAACTTTAGTTTTAAAAAAACTGTTTTTACTGTAAAAGGCTCACATCAAAGTAAATTGTTGCATACGTGGACGATCAAGAAAATAAACCTTGAAATGTCCTGCATTTATTACATTTTTTTTTAAAAGAACACCAACAAAATCTAAAATTGTTAAAAGATTCTTAATCTTGCTTCAACTATCTGGTATGTTCTTCATTTCAAGGCAACGATTTTGGGTTTTGACGCTAACATAACATTTCATTCTTTAAAAATTACGAAGCTTCAAAATATCTCATAATTATTATTCACAAAATGGATTTACTGTGAGAAACTTTGATACACTCTAAATTCCTTGGAATGAACTTTCATTCCAAGCATCGACTGAACTGTCCGTTTCATCCTAGGAGAATGAACTTTCATTCCCTTAGAATGAATTAGCTTGGGCGGTGAGATTTTCATTCCAAGCTGGAATGAAATGTTAGTCCAAGCGTTGGATTAACATAACGTTGCGTCAAAAGTTGAATCTCTTTGTTTTCAAAGTTAAATTTTACTCTCTCAATCAAAAAATATATTATAAAATGATTTGTAAAAATAAGGTCACTGACCAGTACAGACAATACTAGAGCTTCTTCGAAGCCTTTGGCTAGACACTGTTAGTTTCGAAAAGCTTCAAAATACAACTCGCACACCCTGTACAGGTTAGTGACCTAACCTTTACACATTTCATCATCTAACTTGACCTACTTTCTAAAAATAATATTGAAATTTCGGGAGAAAACGTTTTACAAGTATAAGTAGTAAAAAAATATTTCAAAACAGTTTTTTTATTAACTTTGTTCAAAGGTTTTATCAATAGTGTTTGGCCACCTTCAATCATAATATATTATTATTATTTATATATAAACTATAGTCATGTGAAAAAGACACTAAAATCAATCAATTACTTTTTAAAAATTATTCATTATCTTTCATAACTTCCGAGTCTTTCTGCGATTGCAGCAGTTTTATAAAAATCACACAGAAAAAAGAGGTTATGTTGATGATTTGCCCGCTTGCTCCGTTCATTCCAGTTGGAATGAAAATCCATTCCAAGGTAGGACTGAGACAGTTTCATTCCTAGCTTGAAATGAATTGTTTCATTCGAAGAGAATGGACATTTTTCAGTCGTTACATGGAATGAACTTTCATTCTAAGAGAATCAACTTTCATTCCAAGGAATTTAGAGTGTATAGACAGAAACTGTTTAACAATTGCAAATCGTGTTTGAACTATGATCCTTCGAATTTCTGAAATGTTCTGAGAATTTTTATTATCAAGTATTATGCATCAAAATTAAAATAAGACTATGTAATTTTCCAAAATAAAATGATTACTGTCTGATGAAACATGGAACAATCTACTCAAAATCCGAGTGCAACACCGGAAAGATTGTCAGTTATTAGTCCTTTTACTATGAATGAATAGTTTTTACTCAATAATTATTTCTTCTAGTAAGCAATATATAGTTTATTTAATGAATTCTTAGAGAGTGTACTCATCTGAAAGAGATATTATTCAAAAAAGCAATCATGAAGTCAATGGAGTGAAAATAAGAGGAAATAATGTGAATTTTGTGAAAGAATAATGTCACCATCCGTCTTCGTAGAACAAAGTACGGCGATCTACTTCCAGTCCCGAAGGGGATTTCGACGCAAATCGCAAGCCGGATCTTGAAAATGGAAACGTGGCGATATGGTAATGGACCCTAGTCGATACGCCGATACATTTTCTATACACTGGAAACGTCCTACAAAAATAGTCGAAATTTTAATGTGCAGAGAATTTCTTTTGAAAATGCAAGTTTCTGGAGGGAAATTCAATAATCCTCCTTTGAAGATCTTTTAGAAAAATGTTTAATACATTTTTCAGGTAAAATAAGTTGTTTTCATTGCTATAAGCATATTCACTTATTTTCTCGTACTAAAAATGAATAACTTCCTGCAGTTTCAGACTGTCACAAAAATCTGAAGAAACTGATTGAAAAATACGGGACAAAGTGTATAGAGGAAGTTTTATTGCAGGCAAATAATGAAGAAAAAAATTGAAATCCACAATATGCAAATACGTTCGTATTGAATGATTGCTAGACGTGTTCCCACTTTTCTTGGTTCTGCGTCCCTCTTGAAGGTGCCTATCTATTGGACGACTGTATTTTATCCACGATTGTAGCCCAACGAATGTAACTACAGTTACTGTTATATACTCTCCGTGGGTATATAAAGGAGTATAAGGGGGTGGGGGAAGGAAAGAGATTGAGAGAGAGAAAGAGGAAGAGAGGCACGAGGAAAGGCCGATACAATGCTGGCCTCTCCCGCGAGTCGACTTTCGTTGATACATCGCCATTGAGCTATTGTCCGCCTCCCAATGCCCGAACGAAAGACTCCGAGGAAAAAAAATTCAATTCAGCTTTTAAATTATTTCCACCCCCTCCCCTCAAGCCTCCCCTTATCCTCGTCCTGCGTCCTGACACCCACCACCCTCACCCGAGAAATGCTGCTTGCTGTGTCGTTCGTCGCCCATTCTATATCGAGCAATGTGCTTCCGAGACTGACGATCAAGACTTTCTTAGAGTATTTAACATTTTAACCGGGTCCAAATCAAGAGTCACATGTGGCAAGTCTCAATGGATGACAAGTTTCACCTGCGGCATGTCTTATCTGCGGCAAGTCTCCCTTGCGGTATCTCTTCTGAGTAGATTGCCAATATTGTGACAAGCCTCACGAAACGAATTGTCTACCTGCGGCATCTCTCCACGTAGAAAAATTTGAAGTGTCAAAATACTGTTTGTAGAAATTATGCAGGTTAAATACCTTCCCCCTTTCACGAGTCTTGTAGGGGGCGGAAAGGCACCCCTGTGGTAGGTTAAGGAGATGATTCAGGTCACATACCTCCCCCTCTTCCAAAGTCCTGGGGAGGAAGAGGTGAGGTCCTGTGTCTGATCATGGAAATAATGTAGGTCACATAGCTAAAAATGGTGAATTGAGTTAGGGAGAGATGCTGCACTTCCGCCACTTGGATAAACTTCCGAAAAGGTGATATGCCCGATTTCCGTCAAACTGCGTATCCCTGTGTAGTTTTGTGCGCTGATTCCGAATATGATAGTAAAAATAACCGGAAATGTGATTTTTATGTTGAAATCATGGAAAAACCACAAAAATTATGTTTTTTGTGTTTATCTCAGCTAATATGCAAAATATGAAAACAAATTTCAAATAAAAGTTGTAGATCTCATCAAAATACACATTTTTTTATATTCATTTTTCTTCCACGGGCGCTAGTTACCGAGAAAAATTAGTGATAATATACAATTAGGATTATTTCTATAACCAGTAAGAGGGTTGCCTTCCCGTCCTCTACGGGACCTGGGAAAGGGGTAGGGGATTGACCAACATTATTTCTGTAGCCAATCACAGGGGTGCCTCCTCGACCCCACAGGACCGGGAAAAGGGGTATACGTTTGACCAACATTATTTCTGTGACCAGTAAGAGGGTTGCCTTCCTGCCCCTTACGGGACCTGGGGAAGGGGTAGGGAATTGACCAACATTATTTCTGTAGCCAATCACAGGGGTGCCTTCTCGACCCCACGGGACCTGGAAAAGGGGTATACGTTTGACCAACATTATTTCTCTGACCAGTAAGAGGATTGCCTTCCCGCCCCTTACGGGACCTGGAAAAGGGGTAGGGGCTTGACCAACATTATTTCTGTAGTCAATCAAAGGGGTTCCTTCCCGCCTCCACGGGACCAGGAAAAGGGGTAGGCGTTTGACCAACATTATTGCTGTGACCAGTAAGAGGGTTACCTCCCCCCCCCCCTTACGGGACCTGGAAAAGGGGAAGGCGTTTGACCAACATTATTTCTGTGACCAGCAAGAGGGTTGCCTTCCTGCCCCCACGGGATAAAATGTTTCTTTTTGGAGCCTTTAAGGACGATATTTACAACTTCTCGAGTCATCCCAAAGAATCAAAAATTCAAATTTGGGTCGCAAAAAAAAATAATGAAAAATTAAAAGATTCATTTTTTGGTCAAACTATGCAAGGTACGGAAAAATATAAATAAACTGAACTTGTGCACCAAAGAAGATCTACAAATTTGGTAAAATTAACTTTTTGATAGGACGAGTAGTTTTCGCTTCATTTAAAAAAAACCATATTAAAATGAAAACATGAACTCTTGGACAATTGACACAAGCTTAGGAATAATCAAATAGACACAAGTTCTTTACCAGAAAAATATCCTTAAATGCAGCGGAGGATCCAGAGGGGGGGATATGGGGGCTGTA
>WSXT02075169.1:0-12176 GCA_011762715.2 Neuroterus valhalla
AGGGGCTGGAACCGAACGAGTTACGCTTACCCCGCAAGGGATTTGGCTTAATGGTAAAATAATAATAATAATAAAGTTTAAGTAGTGTAAATGCTCTTCGAATGTTTGTGTTACTATTAAAATTTCGTCTAAATATGCAAAAACTTTAGGTTTTAGGTCTGGGGTGATAATTTTATCCATAAGGCGCTGAAATGTCGCGGGAGCATTGGTAAGGCCGAACGGTAGCCTTTTTAACTGAAACATTCCCTTACCAGGGACCGTAAATGCCGTCATTTTCTTGGACTCTTCCTCCAAAGGTATTTGATTGTACGCCCATTTTGAATCGATTTTAGATATGTATATACTTCGCTGATCTCAGGGTATCCAAAATTTCATTCATTATTGGGATCGGGTACAAATCTTTCTTAGTAATGTTATTTACTTTTCGGGAGTCTACTTCCGCGTTTATCTTTTCTTTAATTTTTGGGCTTACATGATAGTATCTCTGTTTAATCGGGCTGTGATTTTGCACGTCATCATATGTTTTGTTAAACTTGTTGGTTTCCATTCTTCTGTCCTTTCTGGTATTTTATTCCTTAGAAATATTTCAAACTTTTCCTGCTGCCTGCTCGTTAATTCGACAATATCTTCACATGCTTCTGATGCCAATATTTCCTGTTTCCTTTCTTTGGGTTCCCTTTTACTAATACTATTCAACCCTATCGCTCTGTTTTTGTGCTTATTACAAAAAATTTTGTTTTTTACTTCTATCCTTCTGCTTACCGTTCTATTTTTCCCTATATTTTTTTCCCTTATCTTCATTTTATGGTTATAAACAGTATATGATATGACTACTATTTGATCTTCTTCCCTAATTCGTCTCCCTTCTGACTAACCTCTGGGTAGAACATGTACTTTTTTATGTTGGCCCTTTTTGGATATGAATCCGCGAGTCGCATCATTTTTTGTTCTGGAATATTTTCTGAAGTGGAAAAGTTTTTTCCATAGGAATTCAGGTATTCTGTCTTGGGATTATTTCTAGTAATTTCAGGTCTCGTGGAGGATTCGTTTCTTAAATGCATACTTGTTTTTGTTCCATATTCTCTGTTTTCAAATTAACTCTTGCTTAGTGAAGGGTTCAGGAAGAGCTGTTGGTTGAGCCTTCATTGAATATAGAATATGAGGTTTCACCAAAAACCGCTACATTCCCGTTTCGAAATTCATTCCAATTCCTATGTTTTTTAGCATATCATTCCCTATGATTCCCACTGATTTTAATTTTGGGACTTATCTGAATACCATCTTTTTGCCTTCCTGCCCTATTTTTAGGGGAATTTTTGTTTGTCCTACAATATCTACTTCTTGTCCGTATGCAAACATTAATTTTTTGTAATTTGGTTCAAAAATCTTATGAGTTGATTCTTTTATTTTCCCCAATAACTCTTCACCTACGTACGAAAGTGTTGCTCCTGTATCAAATAAAACTCGAAACAGTACTCTCTCAAATTCTATTAATAGATGAAACCTTGTTTCCGGATCGTCTTCATCAGAATTTAACTTCTCGGGCGATTCTCTAATCATTGGAGGAACTTCCGCCCTCAGTACCTGCCTGTCGCGTTTCCCTGATAGTCGTACCATCCTCTCTTGAAATGCCCTATTTTGTCGCATTTAAAGTATTTGAAAGGTTCTCGACTTTGTACCTCTTTGTTTGGATCCGCCCCGCCCTGTGCCCTCGAACAGGAGTCTCCCCTTTTCTGAGGTTTAAATCCTCTCCTATCATTTCTCTTATTTTGCAAAGTTTGATTCTCTTTACTACAACTCGCGTTGACTTTCTTTGTTGTTTGCGGTACTTCTGGGAGTAGTTCCGTTATTGCTAAGGGTGAATTACTATCATTCTGATGAACGTGTGGCGGAGCCAATAACAAATTTGGCCAATGGTACCATAGGTTGAATGGGAACTTGTTTCCCTCTTCCTCGACCTCTACCACTCCATCTCCTATTACCACGGTTATTTCGATCTCGATCTCGATAATCTCGACTTCCTCGTTGACCCTGATTATTTTTATCTGATGCCTGATTATTGTGGTCCTTTATTTCGAAACTTTCCTGATTTTGTTCCGTATTTTTATCAAAATGATTTTGTTGTTGATTGCCGTATCCCTTGTATTTCGCATCCGCAATGTTCAATATCTGCCCTCTAATTTTGGAATCTGAAATTCCTTCCTCAAATCTCTTTGCTTTATCAATTAGCGTCTGGAATGTGTCATAACTATCCCGAGGAATGTGCATTTTGTATTCTAATCTCAAGTTTTTGTACGTCATATCCAATTCCCATTCTAACCACTCTCTAGGGCTTAATTTTGTGAACAATCCCCTTATTTTTGAAGTAAAAGACTGGATGTCTTCTCCGTTTTCCTGATTACAAAATTTAATCTTGCCCTTTATTTGTTCCCT
Source organism: Neuroterus valhalla (assembly GCA_011762715.2). Classification (NCBI taxonomy): domain Eukaryota; kingdom Metazoa; phylum Arthropoda; class Insecta; order Hymenoptera; family Cynipidae; genus Neuroterus; species Neuroterus valhalla. The sequence continues at coordinate 2,434 of WSXT02075169.1, forward strand.
GAATCTTATGTCTAAAAACGCTTTTTTGAAATCCTCTTTGAAATGTTGCAATGTGGTCCAACTATCCTTTCTAACTCTATACCACGCCCTCGCTTCTTCCGATAACAGTGCTTTCAAATTTTGAAAAACGAGTTTATCGTTAAGTTCGTATCCTTCCTGAAATTCTTCCAACCCTTCTAAAAATTCTGCAGGGCTATCTAATGTATTATTTCTAAATCTATAGGGTCAATTAGACATTATCTGAAATGGTGTTTGTATCATACCCAAAGGGGAATTGTGTGTTGTGTGATATCTATCTGTAACTCTCGTGTTCCCACTTCCTGTTTGTTTCCCTGCCATTAAATCCCCTGTGTATAAATTCTTCATTCTCCTTACATAAATTTTGCGAACCTGTCATTCTGTTTCGTGTCTCTATATTTTGCCTTGTATAATTGTCATTGTCTGTATGTGTTTCCCTGTCGTTATATTCTGGATAACCTCTATCATATGTTGCTCCGTGTTTCCTTTTTAAATTTTCTAGCAGTTCTCTTTCTTGACGTTCCATTTGTAATCTATCCATTCTACTATTATAAATTTGTATATTTTCTATACCTGCTGTCATGTCCTTTGCTCGTTTGAACCTGTCTTCTACAACTTCGAAATCGTTATCTGAGTCTATTTCTTCTCTAACCATCTGGTGCTCCCTAACTTTTGGATTTTTAAATCTTGTTCCTAACGTCAATTCTGTATAGTCATGATTTTTATTCATCCCTGTACTCTCCCGGAAATATCTGCTTTGAACTCCACTTTCCCTCTCTATTTCCGGTTCTTTTTCAGAGTGTGCTGTATTTTGTGATCTACGGCTCTGGAAATTTTGAACTCTTCTATGCTTATCTACTCCCGAATTCACTGTTGTTTCATTCTCAAATGAACTATGAGCTTTCAGGTTTGGATTTCGAATTAAATTCTCCCTTAACCTGTTTGTTTCTTCCCGTAATTTCTTATAACCTTCCCTTATTTTCTTCGCATCTGTTTCAAAATACATTAATTCGTCTACTTCTCTTGAGCACTGTTCATTATTATCCAAAAAAAGTCAATTTCGAATGTTTCCCCATTTATTTTCTGTCCTGCCTCAATATTTATTTCAACTCTTGATCTGTTATGGGAATAATTTTGGTTTTCTCTGCTAAATTCAGTGTTTACTCCACTTGCTGAATCATGTGATTTTCGTTTTTCATTCACACCCAAATCCATCGTATTATAAAATGGGATTCTATCACTATTCGAATTAAATGGTGTGTTTGGAGGAAGATAATTCGATTGTGGAAATGTAGACTCAAATCTAGCCTAAAATTATCCTTTCTGAAGTGTCATCCGCTAATTTCCTTATTCTATCCCTCTCGATCATCCTATGTTTTTCTGTATTATTCATGCTATCAATAGCTTCTCTGGTAACTGGTTCTTTCCTGGACCAGTTACCTCTACCTCTTCCTATTGCACATTTCTTCTTTGGGGTTGCACCTAATGTGCTGGGGTTGTAGTTTGTCACCTGTTGTAGTCTGTTCGGGAATCGGGATTGTTGTTCTACTTGTGTGTCTGTGTCGATGTCTAGTCCCCCCCCCCCTCCCCCAGCTGGTCGAGCTGTCACCCGTGCGTCTGTTGCGGTTTTCCCGTTCCTAAGCATCATATTCACCAAATCCAGAATCTTTTCTTACTAAACATCATGGACTGTATGCTGTTTTTTAATATGAACCGCGAGGGACTAATGGTTTGTGAGATACCGCTCGGGCTTGCGCGAGTCGGGGTCCAGCGTGTCGCGGTGTTGCGCTGTACTCCCACTCTACCGAATTCTCCCGAACTACGACGATTTCCTCAGCCCTGACTCTATTCTCGCTCTTTCTATCCTCTTTTTCTAACTTAAATAATTCATTTCCAAAATAATTATTTGAAATTTCAGTATCTTCCAAACTCGCTATCCTGCTTGTCTAATTATACTTGTTTTTGCCGATTTTCACAACTTCTCAGCGATAAAAACTTTGACTTGGTTTTCACTTTCTCTTCTACGTCACATTATCGGTTAGATATACGAATTTAATTTCATTTTTGCGAATTTACTTTATTTTACTCCTTTTCTAATTCAATTCCTTAGTTTCGACTTGACTTTTTCTATTTTTCTGCGTACTTTTCGCATAATTATTCGTGATTTCTCCTATAATTTCGTGTATTTTTCACGAAAGTATCTCGCTTTACTTAAAGAATTTGTCTTTTTTCACGATTTTTCTACCTAGCCACGCACTTTCATATCACATTGTTATCCATACATATGAAAATACACAAACATTACAAAAATCAGCAATAATTCATATTTATCAAGTTTTCACATATTAATGATTTATTAATTATATCCTGTCATAATAAATAATTTATCGACTTCCTTCTCTCAGCTTTGGAACAAATTTAGTGCTTCGCGCCTGGCAACTGCCATTTTGGGAATTTTGAAACTTGGGATAACGTGTGGGTTTTTGATTTGTTTGGGCACCAGATATAGCAGGATGGCTATTATCAGGGAAGGGATAAGGATTTGAGGAAGCTGAGAGCAGGTGGAGTCAGTGAGAATGCAAATGTAAGATTCTGAAATGACTTTATTGGTACTCCTACCGTTACCAATAATCGGGACAAAACCCGTCGAAGGGCGTATCTGGGCACAGCGTGGCGGAGTTTCTCGGGCTGGTTAAATCCTGGACCTCTTGGAGATTGAGAAATTGCTAGTACAGATTCCTCCTGGGTACTCACGAGAGACACTCTGATAAGGGAAACCGGTACTAACAGGTATTGGGGAGCGCGTATGACCCGACCCGTCAGTAAGCGCGAAGATGGGTAAACTGGAGTCCCGACGGGACCGTCTTCTCTCTTTCCTTGCGGGTGAGAGTGGAAAACCTCGATTATTCGTGGATAATCGGGGTCCTCCGGAAAATAAGGTGAAAAGTGCGCTTCCTCATTCGATGTTTACACATCAATATCCGCCTTCTTAATTACTTATCGTGAAACGACAGTACCTATAATGTATTCGTTAGTCCATGTAATTGTCCTTCCAAAACACAACACCCAATGGTGAAATGGATTTGAAATTTTGAACTCTGAGGCCTCTTGAAAGCTTGAGAGTTCATTTCAATATGTCACGTCCATTGCAACAAACTCTGTCATTAAACAGCATGGAATTTTAATAATATTGATCAATAACTACTTGAATGGAAACTTATGTCTGTCCACTCCAAAAAAACATGTTCATATTTTCAAACTCTCTGTAGGTTTTTTTTTATTGAAGAATAAATTGGATTCCGACACTTGAATCTATTTTCTTATTATTGGATCGTATGACCGAAAAAATTTCAAAATAAACTTCGTAAGAAATACAACGGTCGGAAAAACGAATTTCTTCAGTGTTTGCATTCGATTCACTGAATACATGTATAGACGTATCATTAAATAAAACTGAAAAGACTAAAAAATTTAGCCTTCTTTCCAACTAGCACTGAAACTTAGAAGGAAGCAGCAATTACGACTAGACTAATTTCAACAAAATCATAATCTTATACAACATCTGCTTGCAAAGAAAGATCTTTCTAATGCCAGACTGCGATCGGGACATGAAAGTTCAGTGTGCTGCGATAGTAAATGGAAGAAATATTGAACAGGTTCAAAGATATACTCTCTTATTATTACTGCGACTACAGGGAGCTTACACGTAAATGTACTGAACATCTGAAACATCTACGTTTCAACCTCATTATAAAAAAAAACAGTTTCTGAAGAATTTTTCTTTAATCATACCTTCTTAATTCTTCTTGATTATGTGCTAACGCTTGAACAACTCGTTCCAGCCTCAGTGATCTAGCTGTTAGAGGTGAAGTGATATCACTGCCAATTCCGATTCCAGCTCCGCTATCGCGCTCACTGACTGAATGCAACTCCTCGCCAGAAAGCTGCAACTGTCACGTCAGAATATGCTGTGATTTTTGTATGTTTACATCCAAAAATAGATATTTTAACTTAATTCTTCATTGCGTAGGAAATTTGGTCATTGGTTATATCCTAGAATAATTATTTATTTCAATAATAATATCATGTTGTACTGCTATGGAAATGTAGGTTATGCTCATAGATATTCCGGAACGAAGTTCGCGACCCCCCTCCACAGGGGTTTATGTTTATACATGGAACTTCCTCTAGTTCCATGTCCAATTTGAGTCTATAAGTAGGTCAAGTTCCTACGTTTCATCATCAGTTTTCTTATTGTTGTTTGTTCGAGTTATGATACAATGGGATTTCAAGCCTGAGACCAGGAGGAGTGCACCCCCCGCAAACTTTAGAGCTATATATGGTAATGCTAGATGAGTTCTGGATTCTCTTGTAAACGTTTTATCAACCCCTAGTACGTAAGTTTGTCTGTTGTCATTTAGAGTTGTTTCTGTTATCTGTGTGTTATCATAGTTATATGTCACAAGTTATTAGGACTAGGCGTCAGCACAAAATAATCCAGAGCCTTTATGATGCGATAGGATGTGAGGTCCACTCAGGTGAGGTTCTCAGTTCAATTTTCTTCATCGTAACAATCAGGGATTTTAAAACTTCATTCTAAGTCGTGATCCAAGGAGTTGGTGTTGAATCAACAGCTTGAGGGCTCTTCAATGGAGGAAGTTCAGGGATATACTTACCTGGATAAACTATTGGGAGTTCAGGTACCATTGCGGACAACTAGGCCTGGCAACTGAACAATCTTTTTACTTTGGGTGTTGAAAACGCCCCATAACCTGGATTGATCCTGGACAGATTCAGGTCCAACAAGGATCCGATTCTGGAATGTTTGACTCCTACCTAAGGGACATGGACCTTTGTAGTCTAGGTGACACATCCTCCCTTCAGGTGCTGCCGCACTTATGGATCAATCCTATGACAGCAATATTTTTTTTGTGGAATAACGCACAGACTTGTATAGCTTCTTGGTCAGGTTCGTCTAATGGGGGATGTAAGGGAAAGATTCTCCTCAAAGGATCTTTTTGTTAGCTATACGAAGGTGCGACGACTCTGAACAAGCTGTATCCTGAGAGCGGAAGAGAATTTCTCAATTTCTCGGCAAAAGTGCCCTATGTATAATCATAAAAGAAAGGAATACTTTGAATGAATGAGCCACATAAAGAAATGTTTTAACTGAATTCTCATCCAAATCAGAATAAATTAATGAAAGAAAAATTAAGAAAGCAATCAAGTGCTAATCAAAAATATCCGAGCGCAAATCGCGAGATCCGGCCATTCGAGATCCGATCCAGAAGCGCCTAAACATGCAAGTAATAAGCCTGAGAACAATAGTATCCAATAATTATGATAAAAAGGGATGTGTACTCTGAGAAGTTAGCTGCAGGGGATGATTTATTCGAGAACTGATGGATTCTCGAGTGAACTGAACTGGGTAGAATTGTATATTGCCCGCACAATTTGGATCATTTTTGTGTTGCTCCCTACATTAAAAAGGGAAGTGTACTTGAATACTTTAGCGGTAGAGGATAATTTATTCGCGAACTGATTGGCTCTCGAGTAGTGAGTACACTGAACTGTGTACAGTTGTATACTGCCCGCGAAATCTGAATAATTTTTGTGTTACTCATTGAGTTAATATCATAAATTATGAGTTGAGAGCTTCTCAGATATAATGATACTCTGTTACTAATCAAATTGATTACTCTCCAAATTCACTTGCTTTTCAACAACATGTATTAAATATTATACGTTACATAAATACTCTTGACATGACAATGTCTTAAGACATTAATTTCCAAGAGGACCGCTTTCTGGTAGCGGTTTTCATGAGTTCCCAGCGGTGAACGTCTCAATTCTATTATTATCATGATATGTGGGCGCAGGCGCATTCTCCTCATAATTGCCATCGATCAAATGGAATCGATATCGATGTAAATGATAACATGTTTTTATCATCTTTAGCAAGATCAAGGAAAACAAAACTTTATTGTCTCATAAAATTGTTCATACATTGAACCGTTTTAAAGTAATAGAATGTTATAAACAATAAAATTTGAACTGACATTGACACATTCAGAAAATGTACCCTTGATATTTGTGATCAGGGGACTTTTGCGGACTTTTTACACCAGAGGTACCTAGGGGACCTTTTAGTGCAAACAAAAGTGTTAATGGCCACTGGATTAGAGTGGAGGGTATTTTTCTATCGAAAAAAAGAATATTGGATAAAAGGAAATTAAGATCATCGTCCGATATGCACTCTGAGAAGTAAGTTGTAGGAGATAATTTATCCGCGAGCTGATTGGCTGCATATTATAAAGTTTGACTTGAGAGATTATTAGATATGATTACAAAAAAAGTAAGATTCTTTCTCAATTAAGTATGGGGAATATCACATACATTTTAGTAGACTATTATCTATTTTTGAACAGATTTTTTTGACACTACCATTAAAAAAAGCATTGATTATCCTTCAATTGATAATACATATTCTATGTCTCTCTTACGCGCTTAGTAAAAATAACAGGAAATACTGTTCATAATGTTGCATTAAAAATCTCAATTTTCAAGCTCGAAAGAATTTGTTGTCAAAAAATATTTCTAATAAAAAATTTAAAAATAATAAATAATCGAAAAGTCATAATCTATAAGTAACTCTGTAAGGAAGTATACAATTGACTGAATTGAACGGAGTGAATCTCAAGCTGCACTAGAACTCCAAGTGCGAAACGCGCGGGTATTCCAGTGCAAAAGTAAAAAGCTATTAAAGAAAACGTATTTCTTATGCATTATGTTTTTAATCAAAACGGTCAAATTTTTATTGGAATTGTTTTACAAAAGATATCATCCCTCCTGTAATCTCTTAGAAAACGGCCATCACAATAGTTAATGCTAATTGAATCCAATTGAATTCTATTGAATAATTATGGCCCGTCAAAGGGGAGAAAATCGGATCTTTGAAAGATCCGATTCTTTATCATGAATGTTATGAATATCCTGTTTCAAGGTTAGCAACTAAATAATGATTTCCGAACTTTTCATCAGATCTTCTAACCCGGTGTTTCATCATCACCCACGAACTAAATCAAGTAACTTATGAGTCAAAGATGTTGAGAATTTACTATGAAGATTAGAATTTCTTGTGATAATGTTTTAGTAGACAAAATATTTTGCTGGTGTGAGGTAGTTTTAAGCTTATTTTGTAACAGTGATGCCGTTACGCAGCAGCAGAATGTGTTGAAGATGATATGAGTCACCTTCGGATGCTTTTCTAGAGCTACCAACTGTTATTTCACAAGGTATTCATTTGCGCATACATCCTGATGGTCAAGGAAATCCCTAACAATCCGAAAGGTGTTCAATATAATTGATTTTCGAGCACCTGCCAGTACGTTTTTCAATCCTAGATGTTCAAAATGTTCAGTGTATTTTGCGTGCACATTACTTGTAGCTATGATACACAATATGATAAAGTGATGCATGTTTCACATTCCTCCATATTGTCTTTACGTCATGCCTCAGCTCGCTATACTTATGAATCTTCGTTGCACAGTCCTTTCTTACACATCACCTTGTTAGGTCGATTAGCTCGGATTCAATGATCCGTCTGGATAGTAACATCCCAGTATAAGAAATCCCAGAATTCAAAATCATTCTACAGATTTTTCCAAGACGTCTGGAATTCGATAGATTTCTGATGAATTCAACAGTGATCACGAGCCTCTTACAGAATTCGGAAGAATTTCACAGATTCCTTGAGAATTCCACAAGAATTCTACATAATTCTACATATTTTTGGAAAACTTCCAGAAATTGAGTGACTTCTATAGAATTCAGCAGTGTACACGAGCCTTTTACAGAATTTGAAAGAATTTTTCAGTTTTCTATAGAATCCTACAAGAATTCAAGATAATTCTACAGAATATAAATATCTCAACCCCTTTTGTTCACAGAATCGAACGTTTTGGGAAAAGATATTTGCTCAAATTTGGGTATATCGCTAAAGTGTGAAACTGCACCAGTCACTTACAACCTTCTGCAGAAGTAAACGAATTAGGACTTATTCGAACTAAACTTGTTTACACACACACTCACGGATATCTAACGCGTGCTTTTGATTGGGTAATCTTTATTGTTAATAACTTGATAATTATTAACTTGGCAAAAAACTTTGTTCTCATTTTCAACTTCTTTTTTTTTCGGAATCCAAAAATATAAAAATGTATTTTGAATACCGGGAGATCCTGTATAAGGCTCCCACTAAGGACAAGTTTGAGGGCGTCTTATCGAGATTTGCTCTACAAATAGTACTGTAAAGCGGAACATCTTGCTTGCTAGTCAAATGCTCTCGCAACTATACAACTTACGATACACACAGTTACTTGAACTTAAAAACGTCCCTACCTCTATATGTCGTGGTGGAACTACCCTTTCAACCGCCAAATTACTGTGATGTTTCCGGTGTAATTTCAACGCCTATGGTTCTGTCCATCTGAGTCTCGCAGTGAAAGTATTCATTAGGCTTTTCTCAACAATCGACCTTAGTCTCAAGAATGCCCATATATTTGTATGACTCACCCTCAACCATTTCCCATATATGGTACTTACTCTCGATCTCCGATTCCTTGGGCCTTCATTCTTTTCTAATTATATGCCTCATTACTTGTTGCAGTTTCTGGATCAAGCCAGCGTAGAACTTCAGGTCATCCGTGTACAGAAGATGGGTCCATGCTCATATTTATGTATTTCAAATCTATGAGACATGCTGTTTAGTTATTGGCTCAGTGGATCAAAACACCCATGAACAAAATGCTTGATTTATATTTCCCAGATCAACATCGCACGACCTAGGAAGTTAATGATGCATGGGCAGGTCATGTTAATTTTCCAAATATGAACCAAAGGAAACGCTTGCTTGTAGTCAATGTAAGCCATAAGCAAGTTTCTTGGATGTTTCCTAGTTTGCGTCATGGGCACAGCGTTAATAGTAACTACATCTTTACTGCCACAAGAGTTCTTGCAAAATCCTTTTTATTCTTCGGTAATGATGTTCTTCTTGTCACAATCAGAGTGAACCTTATCTATATTTATTGCTGTAAGGAACATATAAATCGTTGGAAGACAGGCCAATGCTCGAAATTCAGATAGATTTTGAGCGTTTCGTTTTTTGGACAGCATATACGTGGTTCCTTTTGGCATGAAGCTTGGCGTCAGATTTAGATATTCGATGGTCTCTTGAGAACACCTATCCGTGCAGGGTGCACACTCGTTAGGCACTTGTGAAAAAAATTGTTCACCATCTCCGGACATGGAGCTCTCAGGGTGCTTTATCTTTTCAATACCCCTGAAATGTCAATATCTGTGATGTTAGTAGGCTCTATCACCCGACCAGTAGTTCGCCATGTCTTCCAAACGAGGAACTTTGGTATTCAGCTGCATATTTGTCCCTCTATTCAGCTCATGATAGAACTTTATTTCATCTGCCCGGAAGGTTCGATTTTGCTGCCTCTATGCACCACCCCTATTTTATCGACACAATCTAGCAGTAAGAACATTGAGTCTTTGCTGTTGGGAGTCTATAATCTCATCCAATGATAAAAGTGTCAGTGTGTCAATGTTCTGAGGGTAGGTGATATCACTAACAATATGTATCACTTGAGATTTAATGCTTTCACGATGATCCATTATGATGAAATAAGGTATTTCGGGTTTCGATCGTGTACAAACTA
>WSXT02075180.1:0-12176 GCA_011762715.2 Neuroterus valhalla
GAGGTACCAGGCTCACGACTCTCCGTGGCCCGCCGAAGCTCTTCCAGAGTGCGAGGCGGGAATCGAACTCACAACCAGGCAGTACCGTGGGTTCAAAGCTCATGCCTTAGCCCCAACGACCAACTGACCACTCTTCGTGAATGTGTCACATCATTCTCTTCCAGTCCACGAAGCTTTTATTTTCAGAGCTAACGGAGACATTTGGTCCTCAACAACCAGGATGCTTGCTGGTTAAGTGTAGTACGACGCGAACAGTTTTTACAATTCAAAGGTTTTTGATTTTCGGTGTTTTGCGCTACAGTGCGTGAGAAATAAATACTCTGTAATAAGGATAACAGTTTAGCGCTGTGGATCTTGTAAGTGAAAACTCAGTGGGTATTGTGACTAAAAATCGAGCAACCGTTCTTCGTTGCATTGAAAACTTTGCTCAGTTCTGTACATAAATTGCAGAGTGAGACCAAGAACCCGTGTCTTACGAGTTCACTTGCTCTCTCGCACAGTGGGCGGACCTTGCACCCGTTACCCTTAAAATTTTATGCAAATGCTCCACTCAAATTTCATAGATGTGATGATCCACGCGCTTGGTTTCTTCGCACGCACACTGACTAAGAGACTGCCTCACTTGTAATCAGGGCTTACACTATTGGCAAAGAAAACATCCACAGCGGACAAAGAGGCGCTGCTGTATCAAAACAAACATGTCTGCTATGGGTTTCGGCATGCATGTGACTAGCATCAGTCTTATCACGTTTATTCAAGTAAAGTATAATTTAAATGTGATAAAAATGTCGCTACTTTCTCTAAAAACATTGTGTGAGTATGCTGTTGCAACGCCGTCTTCCGGAAACATGATCGACGGTGCAAGAGCGTTCAATTCTGGTTTTATAATCGTGTGTGGAACGACTTACAAAGGAATTCTATTAAATAATCACGTAATAACTATATAAAAAACAAACCAGGAAATACATGATCATAAACGCTGAAATGCAGAGAGAAAACTAGTATTTTGTTGATCAGTATCTTGAATCTTGAGTCGTTTTAACCATTCGGAACGTTCATTAACAACAATGCTTTCTCCAACAAGATTTTTCACTGTAAAAGTACTAATGCCAAATTTTGGTACTTTATGGAAACTCAAATTAGTGCTGATAATTTTTTTTGGAGTCACAATTGATAACACAGCACTGTCGTCCAAAAGAAAAACCTAGTAAGTGACTTTTGCCATAGAGGTTATTTTCTCACGCAGATATGCCTGAAAATAGCCACTATGGAATAAGCCACTTACTAGGTTCTTACATGGGACAGCAGAGCACACATTGCCTTTGCGAGTATCTTTCCCCTTTATATGGTTCCAGGAGAATTCCATTTTTAAGATTTTATATTAACTCAATAAACTTCTTATGTATTTATAGCTGACTAATCTGACACAAAATTAATTATTATCGCGTTATTTGAGTGCCACACGCATGTGAACAATGCTACGTGTATCCCATAGGCAGCCATGTTGGTTAGTTCGCTAGATGGCCGTCAGGTCTCGCATTGCAACTTTAAATTCACAATAGCAATGTGCTAACGCAAATCTTCTTTTGTCTCTTTCGTGATTTTTCCGCGAAACCTTTTCAGGAACGGCTTCCTCAATTGAGACCTTGGTATAAAGAAGAGAAGAGGATGACAGCAATTGCAATTCAAACGCAATTAGACATAATTTAACAGCTACTGAGCAGGGACGCAAAAGAATCATGTTGCTTGCACAATCTTATTCTACTCCCTCCCCCCCCCCCCCCTCTTCGAAACTACTCTCAATTATAGGCAATCTACTTATGATGCTCACTAATATCATCAGTTTCCTTCTCTCGAGCAAGTCTCCAAGAACGGAAGAAAGTCATTACCTAATTATCTCGGACCATGCTTTGCGAATTATTCAATGAAATTGTCGCGGTGAAAACAACAAAAGAAGCTATCCCGCAACTATTCCAGAAGACTTGATACCTTATTACTTTTTAAAACATTCCTTGATCCTAATGAATCATTCTCAATAAATGGAGATTTTAACGTAGCCAGAACTAAATCTTCAAGGGGCTGCCAACAATCGTGATGGTTTGGCAATTGCAATTGAAAGAGGAATAACTTTTTCATGTATATCATCTATACTTAACATTGAAAACTATCTGGAAACTCTTCCGATTTCCATTGACACGTTTGGCCAACTTCTTACCGTTTCCCTTTACAGGCAACCCTTCTCTGTTATTTTATTCCAAGACATAGATTAACCAAGAATTACATTTTTTATTAGGTCATTTTTATGAATATCAGGATAATTTTTAATGTGGGAATCCAACTTCATTTCTTCCACTTTTTATAGGTTGGCGTGAATAAAAAGAAAATCCGCAGTAATAGGGGTGCAGTAATACTTTAAAACACAGGGTGGGTTGTGACGAGATGGGCATAGGGGGTGCAGTATAGTTAAGTCTAAGATGTTCGGATGTTTTTTTCTTACAGTAGAATTAGATTTTTCTCGACGAGAATGTGGAAAATGGCGGCTTTTGTAGCTTACAGCCTATTGCGAAAATAATAATATGCAGCACACTGTGGTGTAATATTCAGAAGTACTCAACCCGACAAATTTCCACATTCTTTGCAAGAAAAATAGTATACGCGCATAGGGACAAAACTTGTGAAGCAAACTCGCGCGATTAGCTGCACTCGGTCGCAGTGATCGCGGCTTTGCTTTACATACTCCTTGTAGCCAACTTCACGCTCGTTTGCATTCACAAGTTCTCGTCCCTATGCGCGTAATATACCATTTTGCGACAATGTACATAAGGAAGTTGGAAAGTTGCTACATTTATTCTTGATACAATTATTAAACAAGTGCACAACTTTTTCATTTCCGTTTATAATCCCGCGAATACTCTTATATCTACTTTTATTTTGACAAAATTATGGATAAAAATATTCATTTAAATGTTAAATATTTGTGTATATCGTGCTATTTATCATGCTATTTTATTACTTATTAAAAATGAATTTAATTCCACCTTTCTATTTTCTATATTAATACAATATCGCGTTGAAACTTAGTTGAAAGAAGGGAAATATATTAGCCCACCCTCTAAGAATACTAAGTTCAACGCGGCAGACAGCAGTATGTTCATAGATTAGATTTTTCACTCCATGTATATACCCTTTTCGGGTTTTTACATATCTATATTCCCCCCTCCCACAGGAGATCGTCAGACATTTAACCCTTCAACTCCAATCAATTCCTGAAATCCCCAATAACCCCAACTCTTATTATTATTTATTATTTATTATTATAATATTATATTATTATTATTATTATTATTATTATTATTATCCTCAAAGCAATGCCTGGCGTACTCAATCCTATGGGATTTTAATCTCTGAAACCCCTACTATCTGCAGCCGGATTTTTCATTTAAAACGCTCGCATTCGCCTTAACATTTGGTCAGAGGAGAGGAAAACTGTAGAAAACCAAAACTCCTGAGCACAGTCGATTATCGACAGACGAGTTTAGATGTAGACGTTCGATAGCATCGAATGCCTACACCGATCCTTGGCGTCAAATCTCCCGCTCGACAGTAATTAAACATGGTGAAAACACGACTAAGCGAGAATCCCGAACAGTCACTCACCCGAGCGCTAACCGCGCCCGTTCATGCTTGACATTCGAGATCCCGACCAAGTCGGAAGTTACCACGCAGCTACTGCCGTCGGTCAGCAGTATATTTATATATTTTCTACTTTTTCTCCAAAGTTTAAACACGTCATTCTATTTTATCAAGAAATAAAAATACGGAGAAATACATGGGACGTGGTCGGTAATTTTCGACGTCACATACTACGATTTGCACTCATAATTCAACGATTGTTTCAATCATAATGAGTGCTCAGGTAAGGAAGCCCATTGTGCCGCCCCCGTATGTATCTCAAGGCAGTAACTCAAATCCGGGCACAATCGCCAAACTAGGTATCGGTGTATTCGTTGTTTCCAACGTTATAAAAATGTACTTCTCGAGTGACAGGAATACTACATGGCACAGTAAAAACCGCGTACCTCTTTGCCAAGCAGAGTGATTTACAGCCTCCCTTAGCCAGGCTAGGCTGGACGAAGCGATTCTATCTTAGGTCACTTTGTCACTTTGTTTTATCCGATCGAACCCCAGTCCACCTGCTCGGAAGCCTAACGCGCTACCGCCTTAACCACAAGGACTATGCCCCTTATGCATGTGCAGTTGTGCAGGTGAGGTCTAACTTCAGCGGCTGAATGGTTCATATGATTTTGCTCTTAAGCTGGGTAATAATGGGACGCAATACAGATAGATTCTCCAAAAATTTCAGATTTTTTCATCATTTTGCTTCTGAAGGAGAGATCTTGAAAGTATGAGAGAAAAGAGGGATCCAATAGGTTGGACGATTCTAGTTAATTGATGTGAAGCTAGAGGGTCTCCGATTGTTTTTCGTATGTTCGTTGATATAAATAGACCTTTGCTAAGCAGTAGTAGCAGGACAAATTTTTGAATAGAACACGGAATACATGAAATAATTCTTTAGTTTCTTCAGTTATGTAAGTAACACAAAAAGCGAATTTGGGGAGTTCAGAAATATTTTTGGAAAAATGTTAGAAGTTTGGAGTGTATTACCTTTTTCTTCTGGAGTTTCTTCGTCCTCCTCGTCACTTGACTCTTCAAAAATTTTTGGCTTCGAACTTTTCTCGAGTCTGTAGGAAGAAAAAGTATTTCAAAATGTTTGTATGAATCATTTAAACTCTGGCATCAAATCATGATCGGCCGTAATATTTCAGAATATACTCTCGAAAATAACGAAACAGGGTGTCAAGCGACCTGGAAAATCTTGAAAACCTGGAATTCTCCTTGAATTTTCGTTTTAATCTTGAAAACCTGGAAATCTCCTTGAATTTCCCATTAGAACCTTGAATGTTAAAATTTTACATTCTATGATCGGCCCTGCCTGTTGGCAGTTAGAGGAATTCTAAAGCATCCGATTCGACAATACTCCCAGATAAGTTCTTTGCGTGTCGGTTGCTTGAAAATGAACGTGTAGCTGAACGAATTCGTTTAATCTTACCAAATCTGCAAAAATACGCAGAGCAAGTAACCAAAGAAAGTCGAGTTCCAGACTTTAAGAGCTACAAGATGATTGCAGAGAAGCTGAAGGATATACTTGTAGTAGACAAAGTAACATTCTTCGAAAATTTTGCAAACGGTATATTTTATACGGTACCCATACCGAATATTTTGATAAACTCTACCCACGTGAAGTTAATTTTGGTTGCAGGTAACCTTTACCCTGAAATCAGGGTAAATATCACACTTGGTTTTTACTGTGACGGTGCTGAATTGATGAAAGAATTCAACAGAAGGAAAGAGAATAATAGCTAACGCTTTGAAAGAAACTTCTCGCTTAGAAGATGAAATCTTGCAGTGGAAAAGTTCTTAGAAACTCTTAAGTGTTAAGATGTTATATATCTTTTGTTGATTATACTTATAAGAATACTCCGTTTTTGAGACTTAAATAAGTATTCAAAAGTAAAAACTGCAAATTTCTAGTCTTCAAATTTTTGTACGACTGTACTATGAAAATATTTATTATTTAAAACGGAAAAAGTATTTAACAGAGGAGATTCTAATTTTTTGTTAAAGTAATTATGGAATACGTAAAACGTTCTCAAATGGACTACAGTAGATTGTACTAATTATTTTATGGACTGCGGTACGCAAAACTTTAATATTGTAAATAATTGTATAAGGTTGTACTTTCTACCCTATTGGAGACAGGAGGACATTTTACTTTTGTTTACAAAATAATTCAAGAATTTATTTATGTTTATGTTATCATACAAAATATTTTGTCAGTAAAAAAAATGAAATCGTTAATTTTTGAGCGTAACAAAACAGTTATATAATCCATTCGAATTGCACGCACGGATCAGAAAACGATTCAAATATAGGTTCTGATTGAACTTGGTGCTGATGTACGGATTGATTGAACAAGAAGTGTTCTTAACTACCCGGCTCTTTAGGATAATCCTCTATAAAAAATATAATGTTCCCACCGTTTCCAGAATTCACCATTCTCCTCTACAAGGTTATCTTTTCTCGGAACATATTGAAACAAAGGAAAGCAAAATAGTAATACGATAGGTAAAAAAGTGATTGATGGAGAATTATTTAATGAAACTCACGATGTTTCAAATCAGAAGCATGGTAGTAAGTAAGTATAATGTAAGACATAATAACCGTTAACTTTGGGAGTAGATGCTTTAGTGTTTGTTTGTCGTAAGATATCGTAAAGTTGAGATATCAATGAAGAAAGTCGATAATGGAATAGAACATGGCCCTCACATTTTGGCAAGGGCCCCTTACGGTTCTGGGCCCCCTTAATGCAGCCAGGCCAGTTACCCGTTAGTGGGGGCCATGGAATAAAAGATAATAAAAAAATGTAGAAATATGAACATAAGGAGTTAAGTCTTTGAACAGATTGAGTAATCATTGTGGGTTCCAATAGAGAGAGGTTAAGTTAAAATTACAATGTTGATCATGACACTGGAACCCCGCTTTTAGCAACGTATCGGACAAGGTCTTCAAAAGCCTTGGCCTAAAGCGGAGGTCACTCCAACGTAAACATTCAGGACAGCATGAACTATTTACATAATAATTATCAACTACATTTTGGCCAAAAGTAGACTTTCCTGATTATTGAGGATCAAAAATTTTTAATCATGAAGACTCATTAAAAAAAGCGAATTTTCCGCGTGTATTTGGAAATGAATGCGAAATATTTAGGCGCATGTTCAAAATTTTTGCGTCCTGTGTGCGTCCCAATTGAAGTATTACATCTCGAAAAAAGCCTCCCGCTCGTTCCCTCGGATACCCTCATCCAGGACCGCGATAATAAGAAGGAAGAAATAACGAGAAAAATAGCATGATTCTTGAAAATTAGTTTGATTGATTTACAAAGTAGCAAGAGAAAATATATCTTAGAAAAACGTTATTCCTTGAGAGCAGGAGCAGATACCATTCTACCTTGATAAGACACGAAAAAAGGAGGCCAATTTTTTTAAATTGAGGCAGACAATGTGTGACAAAGATATTCACGAAGTGTAGAGGCTAAAATGAGAAAGGTTCACAAAATGTTTTTCATTGTTTAAAAATAAGTTTATCGAAAAACTTATTAAGTCAAATTAGGATATCGAAAAAATTGAAGGATGAAATTTTAAAATCATTAGGATGTTGACGACAAGTTTTTTTGGTTAGGGCGGTTATCAAGTTCTGTCTTAATAGTTGTACTCACTTGATCAGTTAGATTGTCTCGGAATGAATTCCTATTTGAAACTTTTGCCAGGGCTAAGCTGATTGAAATTGATGACTAAAGAAAGATATAAATTTATGCAAAAAAGTAATCTTAAGGATGTCGATGTCCACTAGTTATCTCATGCTCAAAAACGGGAACTCTTGAACATAATTCATCAAAGGGTATCCCCAGTTAATGATAGTGAAATGCCCCCCTCCGGGAATTTCAAAACTAACTTGTTAGGCTACCTTTTCTAGACTATTTAGAGAGGTAGTTTGGCCATATGAGTAGCCACCATTTCCTCACCTACGTATATATATGAGCTAAAAACCATAATTTTACAATATATTTCTTTCTAAAGAAACTGATAATGATATCGCAACGAAAAAATCAGGCATGTACGAAGAATACGTGTGAATTTTTGCGAGTCATGACATTGAGTTTCTTTAACCTGAAAAAATTAACTCACCGAAAAAAAATTCCAAAGTGCGATAACTTTGCTCAGAAGAATGTCTGCACAATTTTTTTTTCAAAAGGTATCGTTTTTTCTGAAGAATCCTATGGATTACCGAAAACTGTCGCATTCCTCACTTTACATTTATTTTCTCTTCTTCCTTCAATTGTGGCAGTAGAGAATACTTGATAAGCCATTTCTTATGTTTATAAAATATTTGTAATATATCATTAAGAATTCACTAAAAATACAACATGCATCTTTCACCATAGAAGAAACCTCTAAATACTTAAAAATAATAGTCTCACATTTTTGTTTTGTTTATAAACTAATAACTTGAAAATCCAAGATACTCGATTTGAACTGAGATTGACCAGATTCCTGATGTAAAATGAACCTATAGGGCAATACTGCACAAAATAATCATTCTTATTTGTATATGTGAACATATATGAGTAGATTTATACATTAAACAATGTGGGTGCGATCAGCCGTCCATAGTTGTTGATCATTTATGTATAAAGATTTGATTTTTGAATATACGACTACGGACTATGCTGTTTGTTCCAGATATTCTGCATTTGCTGACTTTTTCATGACTAGTTCAATATTAATTCTGGACTTGGTATACATGTTTTCAACGTAGTTTTATTTCTGTAGAATCTATTGGTGCTATCAGTTTCAGCAAAAATGTAATCTGTAAAGAGTTGGAGGCCAAAGCCTTAGATAATTTTTTTAGGTTAGAAAAACTTAATGCTATGACTCGAAAAAATTCACACTTATTCTTCTTCAGGAGTAGTATATGCCTGATTTTTTTCGTTGCGAGATTATTATCAGTTGTTGAGAAAAAAATTATGATTTTTAGCTAATATATATAAGCATATGCTTATATCGGTCTCCTTATTACGGGTTAATTTTTCCAATTTTTATTAAATGT
Source organism: Neuroterus valhalla (assembly GCA_011762715.2). Classification (NCBI taxonomy): domain Eukaryota; kingdom Metazoa; phylum Arthropoda; class Insecta; order Hymenoptera; family Cynipidae; genus Neuroterus; species Neuroterus valhalla. The sequence continues at coordinate 8,728 of WSXT02075180.1, forward strand.
GTTTGTCCAATATTTTTTTGTGTTAAAGTTGCAAATCCCAATGTAGAAGAATCTCTAGTCGGCAAATCTACATCATTACACGAGGATGAGTACCTTCTATTTGCCCTTTTAAACTGCCTTTGAATTTTATTCAGTAGTTAAATTGTTTTTTGTTAAAAATGTTTTTTTTTTGCAGTTACAGTTGGAAATTTTCCTTGTATATTCGTGGTGTTTTTTAATGAATCTAAATCATTTTGAACAAAATTCATCTAGTTAGTCTGCAGGCACTTTTGTTTAAATGTGTGTTTTCATTATTCGTTGTAAAAAGTGACAATTTTCAATATAAGAAAATCTCTAATCGCCAAAGCTGCATGATTATATAAGGATGAGTACTTTATTTTTGTACTTCTAATTTCTCCCGGAATTTCACTCAGAGAAAATTGATTCGTTGTGATGGAACTTTGCATTCTGTGCTAGAAAATGGATCTTCTAGGTATTTGGAAGATGGATTTGTCCTTTGTGGTTGGAATCAGAGGTTTTTCTTTTGAATTCAAGTTTTTGAATGAAGCTGGATTATTTTGTTCAAGATTCAAATAAAATTTCCAAGTGACCCTTTCCGCAGTCGAGGCGAGGACTTGATGGTAATCACATGTCCATATCGCTCTCCGAAATGCGCGTTCAAAAAGAAAAAGTTATTTTTTTCAGCAGTTCGCGGGACCGAGCCTGATCTACTCTTCCTAAACGACCAAAATGCAGGAGACTGTGCCCTCCTCAGTATTCAGCTGAACCAATAATAACTCGTTTTGTTCTGGCTTCATTTGTTTCTACCTCTTTCCTTTTGTACCTTCCTCTTCATGACTGATATTTGGTTGGACTGACGTTATGGATTGATACACTACCACATGACGAATTATCTCTTTGTTCGGACATGACTTTACTTACGGAACATTTTCTCGCTTGAAGTTAGTGCTTGGGTGGATAATTTACATCATGAATAATACAAACTATAATATAGCCTCGGATGACAGGACTGCCACTTTCATTAACAGACCGCGTGCCTCCGGAAAAGTTTTAGGTGATGAATTGAGACTGGGTGTATGGAATGCCAGAGGTGTAAAGGATCTAAAGGAAAAGGAATTGCGGGATACTATTCGCGTAAGGAAGCTTGATATTTTGTGTGTACTAGAAACAAAGAAGAAGGGATGTGAGATTAATAAGGTGGATAATGGTCTCGAACTCTGGTCAGGAGTAGCCAAGGAATAACACGCTGGCCAAGGAATTAGTCTAATGATGAATGAGAGAACAAAAGCGCATGTCAAAATGTATGAGTGTGTATCTCCTAGATTATTATGGGTTATAATGAAAGTGGGAATCTGAAGACTGTTTATTGCAACGCGAAGGTACTGAAAGAGTATTGGTCATTTCGGAGACACAAAAACGGAAGGTGATAGGGCTAGATTGACCAGTTTGTTTAGAAAAGGGTTTGTTTATTACAGGCACCTGGTTCAGGCACAAAATGATACACATGTATACTTGGTGCAGAGGCGAAAGCCATAGTATGATAGACTTTGTTGAAGTGGACGAAAGACTGAGAGGGCTTGTAAAAGATACAAGGGCTATGAGAGGTTCTTAATGCGGATCGATATCCCTATCTTTTAGTTTCAAAAATTAGACTAGATCATGAATAGAGAAAAAAAAAGTGATTGAAGAGTCGAAACAGACGCGAGTCAGAATAGAGAATTCGCAAAAACCAGAAGTACAAAAAGTATATCGTGAAAAACCGGATAAATATTTAGGGTATCAAAAAGATGAATGGAAGACAGAATTAGTCAACAAAAAAGTCACTCTTTGAGAGTACTTTGGGAGTGTGTGGTACTGCGACTGTTGGAAGAAAGTCCGGTGATGCGTGGTGAAATGATTAAAAACGCGTCGACGTCAACGAGAAAAAAGAAGCGTACTCTAGAATGTTGAATACTAGAGGTCTTAGCGATAGGGAAAGGGCTAGGGTCATAAATGATTATAGGTATAAAAAGAGAAAAGCAAATAGATATACTAGTAAAAGAAAGTAAGGATAAAATCAAACGGTAGAAGATACGAAAATGCAATATGATTCAGAAGGAAATAATAAAATATTCTGGAAATGGGTTAAGAAGACTAGAAAAGGATAAAGTAGCACTGGGGTAGTCGGAATTGGAAATGCTGACGGCGAAATGGTATGAGGTTTGGACAAAGTGAAAGACTGTATACGGGATTTTTTTAAGAAGCTGTATAAAGGTGAAGCCGCGGAGCATAACAACAGTAACACATACACGGATACGTTAGACAATTCCGATGTAGGTGGCGGGAGCAGAATCGGTATCGAGGACATTATTTCCGTATTTAAAAAACTAAAGAATGGTAAGGCTGCCGGTGTGATGGTATTTCCTCTTAAATGCTTAAGTTCGGTTTCGGAAACTTGTTTGTGTGCCAGGGAGATCATGTGCGGCTCAGATATTTAGCTTGAGACAGATCACAGAAAAGAGCCCAGGAGAAAACAAAAAAGTTTTCTGTGCATTTGTTGATCTGGAAAAGCAAATGTAGGAGTAAATGGACAACTGAGCAATTGGTTTGATATTAGGCAGAGCGTCAAACAAGGATGCGTCATGTCCTCTTGGATGTTTAATATATACATGGACAAATGTCTGAAAATGGCTCTCTTTGACGAGGAAGGTGTTGATCTTGGGACAGTGAAAGTTCGTGGCCTCGCGTTCGCAGATAACAAGATCGTTACGGCAGAATCAACCGATGATTTGTAGAGGATGTTGAGCAGACTAGATACCAGCATGAAGAGCATGGGTCTTAAGATTAACGTGAATAAAACTAAAATCATTGTGTTTGAAAGCAAGGATGCGAAAATGAAATGCAATATTACCCTAAATGGAGAGAGGATAGAAGAAGTTGATAATTTCGTGTATCTTGAAAGTTTATTCACTGCTGCCGGTAAGATAGATGCAGAGATTTCCAGACGTATGAATGAGGGTAGAAAGATTATCGGCAGTGTACGGGGTAATACCTACTAAAAGTAGAAATGTAACAAAAAAAGCTAACATTGCTATATATAATTATGTGCTAGCACCAACTGTGCTGTACGGCAGCGAGACCTGGACGGTTCAAGAAAAGGACAAGAGTCAATTCGACGTGATTGGCATGCAATTTCTGCTTGATATGTGCGGTAAAACGCTAATGTACGAAGTGAGTATTGAATGGACTTCAAAGAATTTGGCGTAGAAGAAACGCTGTTTGAAAAGATTGAAAGAAATTTGCTGAGATGGTTCGGTCACGTTGAGAGAATGGATGAAGAACGAATAAAAAAGCAAGCGTATCTAGGTAGGGTGAATGGTAACGTATCCAGAAGCAGACCAAAGAAGGAATGGATAGAATGTGTGAATGAGACCCTCAAGAGGAGAAATATAAAGAGCCGTAGAAACACA
>WSXT02075191.1:0-12176 GCA_011762715.2 Neuroterus valhalla
CCTTCTCTGATGAGAATGTAAAAATGTTGTGTCCAAAGCTCTGAAACGTAAAGGTTCTTCTATTTTTCAACCTATAAATTTACAATATTCCAATTTGTATCGTTTTCAACTCGCAAGCTATATACAATTTTACATCATACATATTTAAATCATTCTTCAATCTCCTAAAAAAAAAAAAGTATCCAAACCCGTCTTTGTATTACACTTTTTGATATAAATCCTCAAAACGTCAAGGAATTGTGAAATGTATGTTCTTCAATTTTAAATAATTTATTCATCGAAAATCCTTGGATATATTTTGTCAATTTTCTGAAGTGAAAATGGAAACATTATCGAAATAAAACAAATTGAAACCTGAAGAACAAAGAAGAAATCAATGGTAGCAAACACCGAACATTGAGAAAGATGTTTTATTTTCAAATGAGAAGCAGAAAATGCGGAAGCTTATATATATAATGAAAGACGGTCCGGGAAACCGAAAGGGGCAAAGAGAGAAAAACATGAGGGATGAACTGCTTTTATTCGCAGGAAAAAGTTTGAGAAAGCTGGAAATTTGATGCATATAATCCGTAGGTGGGTAGGTGGATGGATGGTGGAACCACCCTTACGACAGGTTTCTACAGGTGGTAGGAGAGTGAGTGAGTGGTGGAAGCTCTTGGGGTATAATAGAGGAACCAACAGCCCTCTCTGCTCACTCTTCAAACACTCAGCAATACAAAAAGTACCCCCTAGTAATCGTTTTCTTATACATATTCCAAAATCGTTTAACATCGCCAAAAGATCTTCGAGTAATCTCATTGCGTTATCGAATCCCAATCAATTATTTTCCATCCAAGAAGCAACACGAGGATATCCAGCCCAAACCCTCAACCAATTGTATTTTTCAAAAAGGTAGGAACCTCAAAAAGAGGACTTGACAAATAAATTTAGTTTCCTCTTCGAATTTTATACTCGTTTTCCAAAATTCAATTTTCAAAATTAATTCAAGTCAAGTTAACTTGTTTAAACTAATTTCGTTAGGCACCATTTTTTTCAAAACATGGCCAAAAATTATCGGTTTTTTCACTTTTTTATATTTGTTCGAGTTCTTTTCATTTCTACAAAATTAAATTGAAATGTTTCTCTCTGGGTTGATTATCTTTTAATAACTTTTCCAACCTAATAATTCAAAAATTAAATAAAAACTATAGAAACTGCTTCTCAAGGATACAGAAACATTTATATTGGAAATTCGAAAGATTCATTATTTCTATATTTATCTTTAGTCATTACAAAATGAAGTGCGACGAATTCAAGCAGCATTTTACGAATATGTGTGAAAAAGTGTCAACCGGTGTGTTTGAGTGGAAAAGGCAGGTTTGCTCAATATTTATTTATACTGCTGTGCCAAACGATGCATTTTACTTGTCTCAAGTTGAAAAACTTGTTATGGGAGAGTACGTCAATTTTATTTGAACATTCAGGATTAAACTTAAATATTTCAACTTATGAAAAATCAAAGTAAAGCCGAAATTATAATATATTTAAATTTTTATAATGTGTAACGACACTTGAATTGGAAATCAAAATTTCGATGAATGATTCTCTAAATACAAAAAATATTTCAAAGGCCAACTAGTTCTCTTTTGACCTCAATTCTAAATTTACGAAACCAAAACCTTCAAGTCCGAAAGTGAATGAATGCGGAACAAATTTCCTCTCGAGATTTGTCGAGGGTGAATTCATAAAATTAACGCAGAATTTCATGAGATATGGAGTGATTTAGATTTTGGAACTTGAGGATTGAAAGTTGAGGAAATTAAAGTGTATCTAGACCAGGGTGCGAATCTACAGCAAACCGAACGGTGTTACTAGTTTCCGAAAATAGAACCATCTCTCTTAATTACAGAACCAAACTAAATTAAACTGAAATAACTGACATGGAAAATGATGATCATTTCAAGAGGTTCTAAGATTTTTTGAATTGAGATTTAATGCTTTCACGATGATCCATTATGATGAAATAAGGTATTTCGGGTTTCGATCGTGTACCAACTACAAAAAGATTTGTCGACGTTTCGCGAACGTTACAGTTCGCATCTTCAGGACTGGCCTAAATTATATAAATAATAAATAAATTTGGATTAATACTGCAAATCAATCATGAATCTACCATACCCCCCTCGTGGATATGCCTAATTGATTAAACACCAGACGAATAAATCAATATTTGAACGAATTAGTTTTATAAGTCTTTTGCACATGTGTCGATTTATCGTTAACACAGGAAAATACATCGGATGAGACTTGCTAACAATAAATAGAAAAACAAAAGTCCAGAAAAGTAACAGTCCACGAGAAATTTGTACCTGAACCTATTTGTTCAAATTTATTGAAAATACGAACTGCTTAATAAGGGGAAGCAGTAATAAAAAATCCGAGCACTCTATGGGAATAATTTTAATAATCTCACTGCATATTAACCATATGAATTGAAATTTGAAAATGCAATAATAATTCAATTTGCCTAGAATCTAAATGTCCATTTAATCAACCAGAAATAATAAACGAGAATTTGCATACTATGCAAGGAGTCATTAAGGATATTTTGTGAAAATATTCAGAATAAACTGAAACAATAAGGTCGTCGTGGATTATCCCTTTGCCGATAATAGCCAATCTTGTCTGGCATGAGATGAAGTGATTCCCTAATTATGACGGTGATGAAGAAAATATTTTCATAACAATAAGAGCGAAAACGAATACGTGCCAAGCTTAAAGTTTTCTCATTTCTGAAACAGAATCACGTACTTAGGATTAAAGTTCGACTAATCTTGCTACTGTACCCAAGATTTAAACTACACGTATAATCGAGTTCATCAACGATTTTATCTAACTTTCTTCGCAAGGCAAAATAACTAAAATCCTGAAAGGTGGACTTCTAAATCGAGGCTAAAAGATGATGGCACCTTTTTTCATTTTCAGAAGCAAAACACATAAAAGAAAAAGGAGATAATACAGGGATAAGATTTATTCCCAAAATGCTTGAAATTATATGTACTTGAATTAATAACTTGTCTTGAATATTTATTGAATAGCCACAAGTCACTGATTGATTTATTTTTCCCGTTTATCCACGTCTTTTTTAGTAATAATGAATTTATGAATATTTTGATGAGATCAAAGTGATAAATTTTTTTTTAAGTATCTTTTCCGAAAAATACTATAATTCTATGTCTACATAAAAAAAAAAAAACTTCCGTTTCGTTTTGAACAAAAAAAAAACTTCGAAGAGGGACAAAAAATATCAGAAGCCTTTCGATTCAGAATCGAATCGAAATTTCGATATATTTTCAAAAAGAAAGCGGAAATCAAAACCCCTTTATTTTCAACTCTGAAACTAGAGGAAAATTATAAAATTTGAAAAATTTAATTGAGTTTTTGTATTTCTCTGTAAAGAAACTCACGCTTCTGGTTGCAGGAGCGTTTTAGGAAAGAAAAATTCTTCTCTTTAAATATACACTGGAATCCCAATTGTAGTTCGGTTCCGGGTGAATCGCGATTGCTTCAACGTAAAAACCTTTTGTAGTAGCCGAGAATGGGGCGTGGCGAGTGCCTCTTTCCAAACCCCTCAGACCGTCTCGTCAACGAGCGAAATTCTCGGAAGGAGAGTTCGCCGGAAAATCATGATTGGGATTCCAGTGTAAATCCGAAACGAACAATCATAAGATTCTCTTTTATTAACTTTAAATTTACTCTGAATATAAAGACTTCCTTTTTATAATTTTAATACAATAACTTGGTTATTTAGAGATTTCTTGGCCCAATAGTGATTCTCAAATTAAATTTTCTGGAAGATAATGCAGATTTTGCTCTGGACTTTCACTGTGAAAATGAAATTGTTCTATCAAAACTAACTTTGTAATTGTTTGTATTTGTTCCAGCGCTGATAAGCTACAAGGGAATGAAGGGAAGAATTCGCGAAAATAGGAGAGGCTTGTGTCTTCTGGCACTTTTGGTGTCCTTTCTGCTTGACAGTCATTTAGTCATTGCAGAACCAGAACCAGCACTGCCGCCTGGCATGGTTTACACGGACAGTTTTATTGAAGATCCAGAAGAAATGGTAAATTTCATACCTATTAACCCTAAACGAAATCTTCACTCTCAGTATTCCAACAAGAATTTAAACTCTAAACTCATATTTAAATGACCTCCTAATCTAAAACTAATTCTCAATCAAATTTCGAATAGACAGAAACCATTTTTCAGAGTCGTTCTCTTTACTATGAAAATGTAAGAAGTTGAGCTTAAAACAAATTAAGAGCAATGAATGAGAAAAAAACCAAAGTGTCAATAATAAGAGAGATGTGGCCTTTGATAAAAACCAGAATTCAAAAGATTAAGTATTTTTTTTCAAGATTCTTCTGAACAGATTGAGGAGTATAGTAAGGCGTAAACAAGAAACAATCGAGCAGGAAAGAGAATTGACGGAAGAGCAAATCGCAATTCAGGCGATACTCGATGCAAAAGCTCGAAGTCAAAGAGGCCAACAAACGTTAACGGATGACTTTTCAATTGAGGACTCTGAGACACTTCCTGTTCCGAGTGCCATATTTAACCATGGACCTCAACACTCAGGAAAAAGAACCAGCTGTAAGTATTTCCTTTTTACTACTTTTTCTCGAAAGAAAAAATATAAAAAGTGAAGAACTGGGAAAGAAGTGAATAAACTCCTCTAAAATTGTCTGCCACAAAACATTTATTCAGATAAGTATTCAACAAAGTTGAATTACATCGAAATAGAACGTGAAAGGAAATCAGAATTTGTCAGAAATATGTTTCTCGTGAATCAGGATATACTAAAATTAAAAGGATGACACTGAATGAATTCCTTGGAAGTGGACATTTTGAAATTGGAATAGTATCGACTGATTGCAGAATGGGTACGAAAACAGGATAAGCAGTTGTCGATCCCACGGGGAATTTTATATGCATTCATGAGTGGACACAAAGCGGAACATGAACGATTCAAAGTTAGGATTTGTCGGAGGGTTGCCACAATTTCTACTCAGTAGAAGACACTGGCTAAGCGGCGAAATGTTCATTATTTATAACTGCAAACTGTTATCTCAATATGCAATCTTCAGTTTTTTACACCAAAAAATTACAATCGACGAATGAACCTTTCGAGAGATTGGTTCAAAGGAATCACATGACCCTTTGAAAATCCTTCAACTTCCACCCACAGGTAGTTGGCACGTTTCCCACTTGGGAATCGTCAACCATTAATTCAGCTTGTGCAGACGTCGAGTTTTGAGAAAACTTCCAATTTTTATGAATCCTACTTGAGACACAATTTCCCAAGTTCAATTTATGAATATTTTCAGATAAATTTTTGAAAACTGAAGATTATATAAAAAAAAAAAAAAAGAAAAAGAGGCAACAGGCAATACAAATATAAATCTTTCGTATTTTCGATGCTGAAGAAGGCATCGTTATCCAATTACGTAAATCAGTGATGTACTGAAAAACATGACTGAAACAAGCTTGATAGGTCGCAAGTAGAAAAAGTTATAGGCAATTGCTCCAATTGACTTTTCCAACATCTTTTATCTTGACGTCAAGATCTCAGATCTATTTGACTCTTTTGTATAACAAACAGAGAGGACGTAGCACACACTATTGATGTTTCGATTCTCTGTATCGAATCATCGCAAACTCACTTAAACTGGCGCCAGAGAGCCGATAGAGTTTATAAATATAAATGTAAGATAAAAGTCCAAGAAGACTATTTTGTCCCAAAATTAATTGCAATCAGAAAGGATACATACTTTTTTCAAATAGTAAACGTTTACAATTTGACATACATCCCTGTATGCATTTAGAAATAATAATCTTACTGGATTGAATAAATGATTCCTGAAGTCCTCAATTCAATTTTTGCTTGTGGCACTCAGCTTTTTATTTAGAACTATAATTGATGTCCTCTCAAGAACGTTAGTATAAATATTAGACAGCTTTTTCATCTGTTTCAGATATGACGCTTTGTCACTTCAAGATCTGCAATATGGGTCGAAAACGCCAACTATAGAAAATAGCTGCGTTGATGTCTCGGAGTCGGAAATAATTTTTCTCTCATGTATTCAACGTACATTTCCGGGAGTCGCTTCGAGCGGAATTCAAGATCACTAAGAAAAAACACAATGTTGAATCTATGGAGCCGAAGGAACCAAAGACGAAGAAGGAAAATAACAAGAATTTCGTGGTGACTCCTAACATCAGTCTTCGAATTATGGAAATTTCTCCACTATATACAACCTAATTGAGTTTACTCTATTTATTTATGTTCTTGATAAACTCAATGTCTTGAATTGACGTCTGCTGTACGGGCTACGGGAAAAATATAAAGAATCAACTTGCATTTAAAAACATAGAGCAATTTAGTTTGTGGAACTGAAATTACATCGGATTATCCAGAGCAAACTGGATTGAAGATCCTGGGGGGAAGCAGATCAAAGAAAGCTTTTTCAAAATTAAATATTCTCCTCGATAAACATCTTCAGATTAGAATCAATCCCACATGGTCTCCATCTTACGGTTCTCAATACGAGTTCATTCCGTAATTCCTTTCATGGCTAGCAGAAGATAAACATCAGCACAAAGCCTACAAAATAAAATGAAGGATCGCGTGTAAATTGAATATCGATTCCCGAAAGTCAACACTAAATCTTATTTACTCATTCATGACAAATTGTTCGAAACTTTGCGCAGATGCACATAACTTTTTCAAAATCAATTCCTATTTTGTTTCTGAAGAACGCGTAGAGGTGCAAAGAAATTCATCTAATTAGACGAATCTTAAGGAGTTTAAAATAGAGTGTAAAATGTCAAGAGGGAACGACGAGAAACGAAAAAGTGAATCTTGACAACACTGAATCTAGTATTTCACAGTATGCCCAAAAAGTGAGGGGCCTGTTCTCAAGATTCTTCGAAACTCGAGGGCAGTCTTCGAAAATTGGGAGGTTGATAGCTTATCTCTCGAATTTCTATTTATTCTCTAGAATAGTTACGGAGGGTGCAATGGCGGAGTCCAAAAATCAGAGATATTATAAGCAGAGTCTACTGAAGAGATATCAGTTTTGGGACAAGGTATTTAAAATGAACATTATCACGTGAGATGCGAGGCTAAAAGAACCTTGAGACTGCGGACGAGGCACAAATGTGCGGATGTGAAGTTTTAGAAAAGTTTAAAGACGTGCGAAACCTGGACAGAATAAGTGAGAGAGTGATAGAATAATGTGAACGAATGAGAGAGAAAATGACGAGTTTGATGGCCAGCATCCTTCGCTAAATTGTTTAGTCTATTACGTCCCTATAGTGGGATTTCATCGCCTTTTAACTACGAATTTTTATTTATTTAATTACGATTATATTATTAACTTTTTGATTTCTCCTTCCAACCCTTCTTATTCCCAGGCATTTTTTATACGTTCTCAATTGTAAGATTATAAAGCTAAGAAAAAATTTTCTAATACCTAAATATTATGATTATTTGTTAAGTTTCCAATATTTATTGAGTAAAGAAGTTATTCAAATACTGAAATTTCAACTTTGTTTCAGAAATGATCGTGATTTTGTTTTCGAAATGTATAGTTTAAAGAAATGTACAGTTTGTGAAAACCCATTCCGATTCCTGAATCTATTTTAGATTCCTTCCCCTTTTCCTCGAACGTATTGTCTATTGTTAATTATTTTTTATGAGTATAATATGGAAAATAAGCTTCTTGCATTGCGTAACTTACATGAATAATCTATCAAATCGTACTTACAAGGAGAAAAAGTATTAACTCATGCTACAAAGGAACTCCTGTCCTGTACCTGTGCAATTTTGATCTAAGTGTACATTAAGAAATGTCGAGAAAAGAAATAAGGAGTATGAATCATTGCATCCCGTCTCCACTATGATGTTTAGTAGCACGTGTATTTAAAGTTTTCAAATTTGAATATGATTCAGATTTTCAATTGTTAAGAGAATTTTGAAAAGAAAAGTATTAAATACACCTGATTTTAAGCAAAATTCGGAGGCCAGAATATACTTTAAAAATAATAATGTTATGATTATAATAATATGAGCTGATATTATGTTATTATTTATCTGAACTACGTATAAAATTATTTATGAAACAATTTTTATGGAAAATTTATGTTAAATTCGTATGTCGAAATAAATTATTGTACACAGAAATAAAAAGGATCAATTTTTTAGCCTGAATATCGTATTCTTATTATATTTTTGAGAGGACGTAAAATTAGGAAAGTGAGTTTATAAATAACAATTCTTTCGGAATTTAAGATATAATTACAAAATATTTTTTCATCAACTTTCAAACCCCGGGTTTGAGCCCCATCGGCGTTGGGTGACGGGGGTTCAACGCAGTGAAATTTAAGAACTTCAAATTTTAAACATAAGATTTTAAATTAATAAGATTTTAACGAGTTTCATATGGAGGGAACCCTGCATGAAGCATTCAGTATTCTATAATTTCAAACTGATGGTTCGGATCCTTGGCAGTTGTCAATGCGAATTTTTCAAATATATCATTCACTTGTCCATACCGCTCTCCTTAATACGCGTTATTTTTTTCCAATATTTTATAAAATGTGTTTGTCCAATATTTTTTTGTGAAAAAGTCACAATTTTCAATGCAGAAGAGTCTCTAGTCTTCAAGCCTACATGATTATACGAAGATGAGTACCTTATAATTGCCGTTTTAACTTGCCCTGAAACTTTATTTAGTTTATGCATGATTTTTTGTTGAAAATTCGTGTTTTTGTTGCTACAATCAGAAATTTTTCTTGTAAATTCGATTTTTCTAATGGAGCTAAGTTATTTTTAACAAAATTCAACTAGTTTGTATTGGGGCAAAGCTACATGATTTTTTTAGCTTCAAGCTGAACAGACCAATTTGAAACGCAAAAGAGGACAACTTCCTCAAAAAGGGATAATTTTCAACAATATACGTAAACTCCCACAAAAATATTTGCACTTAATGCGAAATCAAAAATATAATGCTTGAATCAGCTTAAAAATAACTGCAAAAAAATAAATAAACAAAATAGGTATAATTTGAAAAATTAAAATAAAAATGACGAAATTTCAAACAGTTTAATGCAACCACATAATACTGGTTTTCATCAGGATAATTCAATCCTCAACAGATGATTTTCCAACGAGGAATGTAATTTTGAATAATGAAAGATTCAAATTTTTGCCAACGGCCATACCACGCTCAAAAAACCAGTTCCCATCCGATCACTGAAGTTAAGTAGCGTTTGGCGCGGATAATACTTGGATGGGTGAGAGCCAGAGAATATTGCGTTCTGTTATGTGCTTGAAGTTCTGAACGTTCAAATGAACAAAATTTCTCCCTGATCTCTTAGTAAACTAAAAATAGTGCTTAACTATTTACTTATATCTATTGCAAAAGGTATATTACAGAAGATACCTCAAATACTTCATTAAAAATTGTATTTGAAACTATATTTGTGAATGAAATATAATTACAAAAAAAACTTCGTTCATTTGAACGTTCAGAACTTCCAGGACATGTTCTGTTAACATGTTGGCGGGTGGCCGCTGACCTCCCGTGTATTCAGTTGAACCAAATATGACTCTTTACGAGTTACGCTTACCCCGTAAGGGATTATGGATTTATGGTTTAATGGTACAAAAAGAAAAAAAATCTATAATTTTAAAGGTAAAATACCTATACCTCAAGATTTCATACTACATTTTGGAACATTTTCAAAATCGTCTAAATTCGTCGATGGACACCATCTCAAGTTTGAAATTCTTATTTTATACAAAATTGAAATACTGCAATGAAGCTTTCAAAATATGTGGATCCATTTTACATATAAATCCTGAAAATCCAAACTACAGCGTTCATAATTCATGGCTTCCAGCAATACGGATTAAAAATAATATTATCTTCGAAATGAATAATTTTTAAAGCGGAATAGTTATTTAAAAATCACTTAGTTTCATGTTACCATTACTATAATTACTATACTATTATGCCTCCGCTACACTGGAGGGTTATCCTCTTTGTGGTTTAACCTCGTCCTTCGTAAGACAGACTCTGGGAATCAAGGGATTTATAAAAAAAAGTTTGAGTGAGGGATATGAAGAAGGGAGAAGGAATAAGTTGCAGAACGATATGGCGTCATCGCGTGCTGTTCTAACCTAACATCATACTCGTCCCACAACACCGCTCCGACGCGGTTCGATGATCGATCTCTCTAGCAATCACCTCAGGTGACAAGTTTCGGAACGCCCTAAGAAAACTTAAAGAACTAAAAATAAAAACGAAATAAAATTTCTTCACGCGGGTCCGCCAGTATCTAAAATCTTCCATTCCAGGCGTCTCTGTTTTTCTTATAAACCATTGTCCTCCACTCATCTCTATCCTTGCATACATCTTTTGCTTCCCTTAGATCAATGCAATTGAAGCTTCTATGTGTTTCTATGCATTTTTATTCCTTTTCTGTTGAGGGTGATTCACACACTTTAACAATTCTTTTTCAGTCTCCACCTCTGTACGCTACCATTCATCTTACCTTAATGAAAAATATAATATCTTTGCCCAAATACACTTGTTTCGTTGATCGTTCGTCATTCATTCTCTCAACATGACCGAACCATAAGAGCGAATTTCAAACACTCTTGCCGGAGAGAAACGTGTAGAATTCTCAAAAATATTATTATACTTGGAATTATTTACTTGAGTATTCTCTTTTATTTATATGATCTAATTGTAGCAATGTTACATTAAAAAATATTCTTATTCCAAATATTAACTTTCTATTCATTTTTTTAAAATAGTTTCACATATTGCAAACTCGACAGACATTGCCAAGGTAGTAACAATAATCTAAAAAATTAATTGAAATGATTAGTCTTGAAAAATGTGGCTCCACTCGTAAAGAAGAGCCCCTGAAGCCTTGACAGGACACTTTATCGGTAAGCGGTAACAAAATTTCGTATGTCATAAATAAGAATCCATGCGGCATTCTTAATTCAAAATTAAGAGCACAACAATCTTTGCTTGAAGCGCAATCACATTAAGGTTCACTGTAAAAGTTTCTTGTGATTTTCTTACAACATTCATAGGACTACAGAATGTAAAAATAGCAGGAATCTATGTAGAAATTCACAAAAAAGGTGTACAATTACACGGAAAACCGAAGGAGTAATAAAAACAAAAAAACATGGAAAAAACAAAAATTTCCCACGGAGTATTACGCCACGGAATTTCCATCGATATTTGTGGTAAAATTACCATGATTTCGAATAAAATTTCCATTCGGATTACGCAATACTTCCATGCAAATGTCCCAGAAACATCACAGGTCTTTTGATATTTATATCCTATGATTGCGTGTGAAAATTCAATGATTATTGTAAACTTCTTGAAGTCATGAGAAAATTAATTCAGAAATCAGTGTAACAGAAAAATATATGTGTAATCTTTACACAACGATCACAGGAAAAAATTACATAACGAAATGCATTCTTCAGTCACATTTTTTTAGTGTAGATTAGTATAAAATGTAGTAAAATAATGTTAACCATTGCCGGGCAAACAAATAGGAAAACAAGCTACACATAACCTACAAACTAGAAAAAAAAAACAAATACTCACTGATAACAGAATACTTTCCACCTTTGTCAGCAGAAGAGGATTTTATTACGATTCATAACTAAAGAACTGATTTCCTGAAATCTTGGCATTCTTACGAAACGTCAAAACACTGAAAAATGAGAATATTCCGATAAATAATGACAACGGTGACAACTGCCAACCCCGCTGTCCGGCTATCGTCGTACGTCGTTCGACAATGTGCAATAGCACGTCGCAAGATTATACGCTACCAGATGTTGGTAAGGAAGCTCTCATTTCGATATATTTTGAAATATGGATTGGTTAATTTGTGTTTAAATTTTTTTTTCGGAAACCATTTATAATTTATATGTTGTAGCCTGCTAAACTTGTCAAATTTTAATGCAACAAGTTTAGGCTTGTTGGAATGGTCGGTTGTAGTGGGAAACCTACAACGCCCCCCCCCCCCCCCCCCCCCCCCCCCCCCCCCCCCCCCCCCCCCCCCCCCAAAAAACAACAAAAACAAAAAAACCC
>WSXT02075202.1:0-12176 GCA_011762715.2 Neuroterus valhalla
ACAAAGTGCTCATCGCGACGAACGCAGATCCGAGGAGGTTCTTGATCATTTTATGGCTCTCATGCTAGATATTTGGATTGTTATTAGATTGTTATTAGACTGCGAAATAAGGCTCTTGGTTGCAGAAGAAGAAATTTCAAGCAGGGGTGGCTTTAAAGTTTTTTTTTTCGTGATAGGACAATCACGAAATTGGTAGGAAACTTTTACTTCATCCAAAAGTGAAATCGTTTAACATTCATCCTTTATTTCAAGTCATAATAGCTTTTACTGGCTACAACATTTAAGTTTTTTAAATACATTTTTAATAAAAAATGTTCCTCGTGATGTATATGCATAGGAAAAATTAGTTTTCGCAGGTACGGAGCATTTTCCTTTGCCAACATCACTAGGGTTATCGAAGACAAATGGCTTTCTAAAAAAGCTCCTCATCCTTTCGTTCCTGGCAGATTGCATTTTCAGAAATTAATGTTTCCCTCGCGGATACGAGATCCTTTATAATAGACAGCAAATTTCTAAAGGCGAACGGTTCCTGACTCCAAAATTCATGGTCCTTTTTCCCATACTCTCTTCCCCAGAACCAGTAAAAAGGCGACATAAAGTGGATATTTTACTCTATAGGAAATTTGTTTGGAGACGGAACATATCTTCGTTATTTATCATTTATGTAATAGAGTACGGAATCATTGGGTTAATGATTATGTTCATTTACAAAACCACTTTAAAATAACGAGATATTTATTTTTGTTACAGCCATCATGGCGCACTTCTCATTCTTGGCTGCGTTCTTCTGGCTGAATACCATGTGCTTCAACATCTGGTGGACATTTAGGTGAGTTTTTATTTTGAAATCTCATTTATGCACAAGTTGAGGGCTTCATTGATTACAGAAGGATAATTAGTGAAGACTATTTATTACTGCCCTTCAATGTATGCGAATATTCATGGGTGATATAGAATTATCGGAAATATGGTGGAGTTCCTCAAATTATTTATTAAAGAATACTCTGAATTATGAGAAATAATTTCATTTCATTTCGCTTAAACTTTTAAACCTTTTCGACCTTCAACGATCAGAATGCAAATAGTTTGCTAAAACAAATCATTCAGAATTGAAATGTGACGAGTAGGTTAAACTTTTACCGAAAAAGGAAACTGAAAGTAAAAATTCCGGATACGGGAAACAATTTCTGGGTTCGCTTCATTTCTCGTTGATTTACATGAGTACTGTCTATCAGACGAGAAAATAATATATTATACTCGAATAATAAAAAATACTTCATCCGTGAATTCGAAAATTTTTTAAACTAATTCTGAAAATTATTATTGCAGACTAGCATGGTCAAGTTTGGATTTTACTTGCATCTGCGGTTTCGCGGAGTTTTGTGTCCTTCACAGGTTCACTTTTGTTTTGAGTTATTCCCGTATCAACCGGCAGGAGTGGGGAGGCCGGCGTTCGCACGACCTGCGCGCGTCTCTTTATCGGACGAATTAAAGATAAAAAATATTTGAATTTTCAACCTTAAAATATAATAAGTTTCGAACCAAAAATTTAATTAAGGTCAAATTGTGGAATTTTCTGCTAGTATGATCATGATCAATCTTGAAGAAAAAGAATGCATTTTTTACATGGTACTAAAATTTTAAACCAAGGAATTTATTCTCCAACCAAAAAGATGAATTTCCTTTTCATGATTATTTTTCATGCAAACAGTTGTTTTTTTAACCCAAAGGCTGGTTTTTCATCTAGGCAGCTCAAATTTTTACCGAAAAGACAAATTTTCAACAACAGAATCCAAAATTTAACCCAATAGTTTAGTTTGCAACCGAAAGGATGGTTTTATAGCAATCGTTCTTCTCTGTTATCACATAAAAATATTTAAAGTTTGAGAAACATGAATACAAATCTTTTCTATTTGGAGGTTTTGAAGCCGAACATTTTTTTTCATATTTCAAGAATTGTAAGATTTTCAAATATGCATTGATATTTTCATCAGATAAACTTTATATCATTATTCAGTTTCAAGTGCCAATGAGAGTCCTTAGGTAGATTTTTCAGAACTGAAAAAAATTAGATTTAAGTATGAAACAACTTCACTGTCATTTTGATTGTTTGGAATTAAAGGATTCTGAATAGTGAACCTTAAAAGTTTAATTATTTTAAAAACGTTGAAAGTAACATTATTTCTGACTGAAAGCTCTAACAATGGATTGGAACCTTAAGAGTTAAAAATGGAGAAATTCCAATCATTGTCTAAAACTGAAGAACTATGAAATGAGGATCATGAAAGAGAATGACGAAAAATATTCACAATAAAAAAATAGTAACAAGTCAACAAAAACGCAAAAATCCAGCAAAAACACAAATGCTTCAAAATGGACGGAGTGAATGAATGCGTTAAGGAATTTCAGATTATTATTGTAGTTAATTTTACTCCACATATGTTCTAATTCAAGATTGTCTTTCCGGAGATATGAATTTAAAGTAGGAAGATTATCAGCTACGAGCTAGGTTAGAAGGAAAAATTTACCAAATAAAGCTAAAATTGTTATATACAATTCTGTGCTAGCATCCATAGTGCTGTATGGCAGCGAGACTTGCGGGTGTATCAAGAAAAGAATAGGAGTAAAGCAAAAGCGATTGGCATACTATTCCTGCGGAATATGTGCGGTAAAACGCCAATGTTCAAAGTAAGTAATGAATGAGTTCTTGAAGAATCTGGTCTAGAAGAAAGATTGTTTGACAAGAGCGAAAGAAACTTGCTAAGATGGTTTGGTCATGTATATAATGGATGTATAGGTATAATAATGAAATGAAAATGAATTTACTGTATAAAAGAATAGTACAAGTGTGATCAAGTTAAAAGCGTTGGAAGCAGTGGAGGATACCTTCTAAAAATAATACCTGATACACGAGCTATTTTCTCGACATGAATAGGACCCTTTTTTTTTTAATCAATTGACTACTTCCCTAGTTATAAAAAGAGATAAGCGAGGCCCTTAGCGAAGAATTTCACGTGCAGCAGTTATCTTTTTTAGCGGCTTGCAACGAGACGTTGTCTAATTAGAAAGAACGATCTCAACGCACGATGTTCGTGCATCAGGGAAAATTATCCTTAAGGCGAATAAAAGTATTTGGTAATAGATCAGATGGTCGAGCACCTGTCAGAAGCAGGTTCTCTTTTTTCTTTATCGTTTATAGAAAGATCTTGCTCTGCGTTTCAGCAGGCGCGAGAGTCTTTAAGAACTTCCAATTTAATTAACGTCCATCGCAAAGTCGCCCTAATTACCAACTTTCATACCAGCTTTATGCCGAAGATCACAAGAGGAAGAACTGGTGATAGAATAACTGCCAGGCACTTCAAAACTACTGCGCAGATATTTTGCTCCAAATTTTGCAGATTAAAGTGGGAAAATATTATCGGAAAATACAGGGAGAAAATCTCAAAGTGCTGATTGAGGGAAAACCTTCAAGGGAAGCTGATTGAAAGGGTTCGGAGAAAGGACCCAAAGTAATTGAGTTGACTGTACTTTTTGGTCAATCAGTCTCTAAAGAAGATGAAGACCTTATCAAGTTTTTTTTTAATCTCTTAAAGTTAAATTTATATTAGGTTTTTTTTAGCTTTTTATTGATCCAGACAGCTGGTAATCTGGTTGTATTTGATCTTGAGAACTTTTCTCAAAATACAGTAGGGCTGGTCAATATTCGAAAAACCAAATTTCGAGAAAAGCGCGCTTTACCATAGTTGGAACGTTTAAGGGCTTTTGTGGGCTCCTCTCCTTTAAGTCTCAATAGTCTGGAGATAAACTGAAGAAACTCGTGATGGAAGTTTTCGGGATGAAATCAGACCACGGAGACGATGTTGATTAGGAAGAGCATCTGATCCTGATCTGAGCAGTACCGATTTATATATTTTTGTCCTAGAAATTAACTCCTAGCGCCATCTAGTCTTCAGGGGACATTCAGTATGTTATACGGACGCGTTATGAGATGCATTTTAATAGCCGTCCATTAATTAATATGAATCTCGTTGGACACAAGAGTGCATCCTTAAGTTTCTGAAGTCATTACCCAGATGAACTCCTGTTATGGTGCACAACATACGTGCTGCAATTCTTGGAGATCATTTATCTCTGGTATTCAGTAACGTCACTTTGGAAATTGATGTTTGAGGTTGATTTTCAGAATGATCTCGATTTTTAAAGATGAGAAGAATATAATAAATTATTATCGATCTCTGATGCGATAAGGATTGAGATTGGAGGCTGGGCATATTATCTGAGGAACATTCTAATTGTGTTGATACCTTGCTTGTGGGAGAGAAAAAAATAACAGTTTACCATGCGTATGTTTCAGAGTTGATCCATTTTTTATTGATAAACTCAAAATTGAATGCATAAAGAAATACAAGTATACAAAATACGAAAATAGAATATAGCATACAAAAATAGTTTGAATATGGTATGATTTAAAGTAAAATATTTTCAAACTGAAATTCATTCACAGCTTTTGTAAAATTTAGAGTTCATGTTTCAGAGACTTCATAATTTGAGTTTATTCAATTTTATCGTTGTGAAACTGTGGATCTGTGGATCTGTGGAATTTATTGCCTCCCATAACATTTATGAATCATTCAATGGCTCCCTGATACACATCTGAATATTGCTAAAATAAGAGACGTATTCATGAAATTCATATTAATAATTCGATATCTTTATTGTTTGTTATTAGGCATAGTTGTTCAAAATCCCAAAAAGCTGGCCAAAAATCAGAATCTCGATAGTTCACTTTGTTCGAGTACCCATAGAATATTTTTGGGGTCGCTGATTTCAATGATGAAGTCCAAAATCCAAAATTCAACATGGCTGACCCAAAATGGAGGACATTTTTGCAAAATTTACTGTGCATTTACATGAAACTGAGTATTAAGGGGTTTTTGGGGTCGCTGAATTAGAAAATGAAGTCAAAAATCCAGAATTCAAAATAGCGGGTCCCAAATGGCGGACATTTTTCTAAAATTTGCCACATTCAGTGAGTTTTTGGTGGAAAAAGTTTGTGCGACATCACAAATGCTCGTGAAGGTACGTTCATCAAGAATAAATAATGAAATATGTTTTTTTCGCAAACTTGTTAACGATGTGTGCGATGTATGCAGGGGAAAAATTTATCTTCTTTTGTACATGATCTATAAGTTCACGTAGAGAATTCTTTTTTTCTACGAGTTCCAGGGTCGAGATTTTTTGTTTCTATTGCAAAAAAGTGTCTACTTTTCGAAACCGTTTCCACTTGTTGCCTCGAGCTGCCCCATTTCAAGAAGAGTCATTTTTTAGAAAAATGGCCGCCATTTCCAATTTTGGATTTTTGACTCCATTTTCAAAATCAGCTTCCCCAAAAACCTTATATGGGTACTCGAACGAAGTGAAATATCGAGATTCTGATTTTTGGCCAGTTTTTTGGGATTTTGAACCACCGTGGCAAGGCCCATATAATTCGATTTGAATACACCTTCTTGCGATAATCAAAAGATAAATGAACTATCTGCTTGTAAATGAATCAAAATCTGAAACATTTCAAATAAGCCAATTCCAATTGATCAGTTTTTGAAATCATAATATTTTGGTTACACTTGCGTAATCAAAACGTATAAAAACC
The DNA here is from genome assembly GCA_011762715.2 of Neuroterus valhalla. Taxonomy (NCBI): domain Eukaryota; kingdom Metazoa; phylum Arthropoda; class Insecta; order Hymenoptera; family Cynipidae; genus Neuroterus; species Neuroterus valhalla. The sequence continues at coordinate 5,651 of WSXT02075202.1, forward strand.
GAAATTCCAGTTGTAATTTCCAAAAATAAATCTTCAAAATTTCGGAATGAAATATCAATAAATTCATTTATTGCAAAAATAATGAAAAAGCTTCCAGGCGTATTTAATTCTGCAATAATAAAGTGTATACCTTCTAATAATTGCAGCTTGAAATTCTCATAATTAGAATTTCTAAGAACATCGTAGGGTAGAAACACAGGATGTTCAATTGCGAGACGAAGGAAAAATAAATTTTTTGTGCAATATATTCAAAAAACATACATTCGGTCTTTTAATAATGTGAAATTAATTCATAATGATAAACAAAGCAACTATTTCAACAATATGAAGTTGTATCAATTATACAAATTAAATAGATTTGATAGCTAAGGAAAACATTTTCCTTTAAAATTCAAACTTTTGAAAACATATATTTCTATACTTCTCTTCACCCTATCAGGTATTCCGATATACACAACGTAGTGTAAATTCCTAGCGTAGTTTATGAATTCTATAAGCTCTCTCAGATTTCTCTCGATATAGAATGTTCGACCAGAATCGCATAACTCAAATTTTAGTTATTATATGAAACGGTCCTACGAAAATGATCTAAAATGAACTGATATTTCTTTTATTCTTACAAGGAATAATTTTTTGTAACAGGTACTTGGAAATCGGATATTTCCATGCATCTGAAGCGGAAAGATAACTCCCTCGGGAGTTTTAATTCGTCATGGAGTGGGAGTGATTTTTACACGCTGACTGATATTGTCCAAACTGAACCTCCATAATTTAGTAAGTCATGGTGCAATTTCCACATAGGGGAGAGTAGGGTAAGACCGGGTACTTTTTCCTTGGTAGCTCCGTGTAAAAAACGAAAGTGCGATGCCGGAACGTGTGACTGCTGTCCTCACTTCTCTTTTGGTTACAAACTCACTATCGTCGGAATTGCCTACTTTCCACCCTAGTTGCACAATACACTATTTCTGCGCTAAAAAGATATCCTGATAGTCGGCGCTAGAAATAATGCAATAAGAAGGGTTTTCCAAGAAGAGGCAATCGCAGGAGCCCTATCACATTGTAGATTAAAGTCTGATGCTGGCAAGGTAAGAGAGAGGGAAGGAGAGTGAAGAGGTAAGAGTCCCAGATCAAGATCACTCGGTCGACTGGTTAATGCAATGTATTACGGCCGCCATAACGGGGCTGCTTCAGCCCTCTTTTTTCCATACTCCCAACCAACGTTTCATTTCTTGTGACTGAAAATTCGCCTGTACCGTTAGTTTCTCACGGCTCAATAAGTCAGTTCTATAAATCTTGTGAATATCTTGGGTAAGGATGCAGCGGTGCATCCTAAATCGTTAACCCGAAAGCTCACGACGCCGACGTCGCGGCGCGGCTGAGGGAAAAATAGATAAGCACATAATGCAAACTTTATCGAATATATCGATTATTGAGTATCCAAGCATAAAAATGTTAATATCGAGAGGCAAAGTAACGGTTTTCGATTTGTTCAATGTTATTTATATAATACTACATAGCCAATTCTCAGATAGATTTCAGTTTTTTACGTTTATGTTTCTGAAAGTTTGATCAATGTTCCCAGCCTTGAACGACATTTAGCATAATGTGAATATTTGTTTTTTGACAATTTGATAATTTAAATAAAATAATTTAGAAACCGGGAATCTACTTGACTCAATCTAGACTATTAAAAATTCTATCCAAAAAATACGATAAATGACCGCTTTCATTTTATGAATCAAAAAGAGATCTTATAATTTGATTCAAAGAATGTAACGTTCCTTTAATCTGATTATGTCTATACTTCATGAGAGGGAGAGTTTTTATTTTTTTACATTATAAGAAAAACGTTTTGCAAATTTGGTACTCTTTGAGATTTTTTACCTGACTCAAATTTCATAATCAAATTGATGAAAGCGCAAACCTACAGAAAGATTCTTCATTTTTCTAAATAAATGTATTTATCTCACTTGACACAGGGAATTTTTTACATGGAACGGGAACTTTTCGAACTAATTAAGATTCGGATTTAGGAGAGAGGAATATTCAAAAATCTTTCCTCCAATTCAAAATTCGGCACAATTTTAAAGTTCCCTCTTCTTAATTTCAAATAAAGAAAGTACTTCAAGTAGTCTCCAGAGTAAAAAAAGTATTTCGAAGAAGAAATGTTTTTGAATTATGATAGAAAACTTTTAAAAATTCTTAATTGCAAATTTATTCTTTTTCCATTAAAAATAAACTCATGTGTTTAAAATTTAAACATGTTTTTGTAAAATCAAATTTTTTAAATAAAGTTTCAGTAATTCTATTCAAGATTCACCTCTAGTTGAAATTCTTACTACTTTGGTGAAAATCGATTCACCTTTTTTTGGTGAAAATCCAAGTATTTAGTAGAACATTGATTTTCGAATTTGAAAATTAATTTTATTCTTTGAGAATTTCTGTGCTTCGCAGAAAATTTTCCTTTTTTGTCGAAAACCCATCTTCATGGTGTAAAACTCATATTTTTGCCTAAAATACATCTATCGCCGTTGAAAATTCATCATTACACTTGAAAATTCATCAATTTGGTTGGAAACCAATTACTTCATCTGAAAATTTAACTGTTTCATTCTAAGTAGAAAATTGATCTTCACTAGTTCAAAATTCGAAAATTTGGTAAAAATTTGTCTTTTTCGATTGAAAATCCAATTATTTCATTGAAACTTCACATATTTTGTTGAAAAATCGATTTTTCGGTAGAAATTTATCTTTTTCTGTGGAAGTTAATATTCCTCTTCAAAAATTCTTTTTTGCGGTTAACCATTCAAGTTAAACATTTAAATATTTTTCGTTTTAGTCGAACATTCATCTAGGTGGAAATTCTTATTTTTGGTTTAAAAATAATTTTTTGTCAAAAATTGAACTATTCTAGTTTGATTTTCATCATTTCAGTTAAAAATTTGTCTTTCTGGTTCAAAATTGTACTACTTCAGTTAAACATTTACAATTTCATTTGATTCTTCATCATTTTGTGTACACATGTAGTAATTTGTTTGAAAGTTAATTTATTTTTTTTTTTGTTGAAAGTCAGTTCTTTTGTGTTATAAGTAATTTTTTTCTAAAGTGATAATTTAACTTATTCCGATTGAAAATTCCATAGTTTCAGTTAAAAATTTATTTGTTTTGTTAAACATCTATTCTTCTCAATTTCAAATTTAAGTATTGAAATTTCCGCTTACACTTTATCTATTTTAGTAGAAATTAATCTATCCGTTTGGAAACCTAACTCCTTCAGTTGAAGATTCTTTGTTTTTGTATAAAACTCTTATACTTGATTTGAAATTGGTTTTTTGAATTAAAAATGTTACTGTTCCATTTTTGGTTGAAAAAATTATTTTTCGAGTTCGAAATTCGACTATTTTGTTGAAATATTGTATTCTTTCTTCGAAAATCATTCTTTCTATTTGAAAATTAATCTTCTTGTCTGAATATTTACCTTCATGGTTGGAAATTGAAGTGCTCCAGTTAAATATTGATTCTTTTAGTTGAAAATTCATAATGTTATTTGAAAATTCATAACATTGCTTGAAAAATGAACTATTTTGTTGGAAATCCGTTTTTTTTTTGTTATCGTGAATTGAATTTTCCAATTGTAAGTTCAACTGTTTCATTTTTTGTAGAAAAATTATGTTTTTTGTTGAAAATTTGAATTTTCTTGTCAAAATATAAATACATAAATTCTAGTTGACCGGAAAAATTGGAAAATTTCACCTTGAAGAACCGGGAAATGACCAGGAATTTGAAATCGTCCGCCGAATCGCCACCCTGATGAGGTTTTCGGGATATTTTGAGTTTCGGGAGTGTTGTAAGCATTTTTTTAGCGTTGGGGGTTGTGTTTGGTTTAAGGATATTTTGGGTTTAGTGTTTAATTCTTGAAATTCCTAACGTACCCGAAGTGTTGCTTGTTCTATCTGTCTTTAGGGATTCAAAAGTTTGAGGGCGGTTTTTAGTTTTTGGGATGTTTTTAGTACCGCAAGTGTTGTTTGAGCTGTTCGTGTTGAAGGATGGAACGTCTGGCAGTTGTTTTCGGTTTCTAAAATTTGGGAGGTTCTGGAAGGGCGTTGTATCCTTTTTGTTGCATATATGTATGTTTCTTGGGTTAAGTGGTTGTGAGTTGATACCAGTTTTTTTGATTTTTGGGTGGTTTGTTCGTTGTGTTGTACAGCCCCAGGGGTTTGCTTGTTTTGTTTTTGTTGAGGTGTCTAAGTGTTCAGGTGTTTTTGTTAGTATATATAGGATCAAAATTAGGGAGGAACAATAAGGAGTTACAGAAGACTTCCGCTTAGCTGAACCGCTACGCGACGTAAACAAACTAAACGTTCGTTTGGCTGAATTCGGGAGAAGTTCCCACCACTGACCCCCTCCGCATGGGTGTTTCTAGAGGTGACTTCTAATTGGTTGCTACCGTCAGTTGCTTTCTTCTGTGGGTAGAGGGGGCCGCTCGAGTTCAGCTAAACGAGCGTCGAAGCGTTCAGGTAAATGGAAGTTCAGCTGAACGAGAGTTCAGCTAAACGGAAGTCTTCTGCATAAGCTTATTATTATTATTATTATTATTACTATTGCTGCCTATAAATTCAGGTCCATACATCAAAAGAACGATACATCCAAGATCAAATTGCTTGATTCTGAAGTCGTTTAAATCAGTTTCCTGTTCTGTAATCCTGTTTTACGCTAGGTAAGACTGAAGAGGGGTCATAATTGTTATCTTTAAAGCAAAAATATCATGAAAAGTAAAAGAAGAACGAACATTCAGATTGGTGGAGTACTTACAGTAGTACACTTGAGAAGGCTATTGACTCTATAACCGTTTCACGTCTCGTTCCCATTCGAAATTATAGATACAAGGCCTACAGGGCAAGTGCCGATCCGCTACCGTTATCCCTAATTGCACATATAAATGAGTATGGTTGTAGTACTTATGTGCATTGGCGTCATATTAAGAGTTCCCTGAACACTCCAAAGCTTTTAATGTTATCAAACCTATTTCTGTAAATCCTATTACTTGATAAGAACATTGTATTTTAAATCGACTTATCGCATAGCAAAGATTCTAATTTAAGGTTTAATGTCAAATTATTTTATCATTTGCACGTATTTATGTGGCGCAATATCAGTCAAATTATAGTCAATAAAACGACTCTATTTTTTGTTTCAGTGCCATTTTACTGTTATTATCACACAAATGTATTTTGCATACTTTTTTATTTTCAGTAGTTATTTTGAGCATATATTGTAGATAGTTTTCAAATGAAAAATTGGAAATCATTTTTGTAGCATATATTCTGAAAAAGTTTGGCTCGAGTGCCAACTGCAGATTCTGAATATTGAAATTCCCTGAATGCCAGGAGGTTTCCTACAACCGCGTATATTATTTGCGGGTGAAAATTGAGAGTGTCGGTGGTATTAAAAGTCGGCGCCAATGCTTTCAAGCGGTAAATGATACTGTACGAGTGCTTATAACTCATATACTCCCGTAGGAGTGAATTTTCTCCCAAGTTTTTCAATTACCGAACACAACAACTTCTCAACTTCCCACGGCTAGTGAGTTCTGAGCAGTTCTGAGTTTGTAAAACCTACTCGGCCGGCTTGCTTTTCTTACACACATTTTCAGCAGTGCTCCTTCCAACAAATTTGCAATCATAAGACCGACAATAGGCATCTGCCCTTTCAACACGTGTAATATATTTCATGAAGAATTTTCTATTTTGTTCCCGAAAGATGATTTGTTCAAGGGTCTGTTTTTTCTTTTGCAAATAATAATGGGAGAAGAATCTTGCGGTCATCTGCAAAACAACGATGATAAAAAACTGATGTTGATTCTCAATTCAATATTCTATGCAGCAATGCAAATAATTGCAAATTTTTCTATTTTGGCCTTCCGTGGACAGATATTAACTTATTCATGCAGTTTCATACAAAAAATAAAAAGGACAAGGAATAATCCTAGTCAAAATTATTCATTCAAATACAAGGCATGAATAAGCAAGCTTGGAACGTTTCACCAAACTGTCGGTCATCTTCAGGCAAAATTAAAACCTGAATAAATAGTCGAATATAATAAAATTAGATACATTTTTTTATTTTTCTATACTAATACGAAGCATCCTGAGACTTGAAATAAATCAAATTTACACGCTACCTTATAAAAAAAATTGTTATACCACAAAAAATTGTAGATCAAACGATATTTAAACAGAATTGATAAGGGAACATCTCAAAATTAGACAAAAGGAGGATTCCCATTACTGCCAGAATTACATTTTTTAAATCAAACTTGAAATGAACCGCAAGAGTCTCAATTTTAAAAAAAATAAAGTACTTCAAGCAGTCTGTAGAGTAGAAGTAGTATTCCGATGAAGAAATATTTTCAAATCACGATAGAAAACTTGTATAAATTGTCAATTGCAAATTCATCCTTTTTTACATTCTCATCATTTATGATTGAGAAAGTATTAGAATCGTCTGAAATTTCACATCTTGAATT
>WSXT02075213.1:0-12176 GCA_011762715.2 Neuroterus valhalla
CATCTAATATGTCCTCGATGCGAATGTAAAAAAGAAGTATGTCTCCAAAGTATAATCTATATTTGATTAAATATATACAGATTACACTTGTTTCATTAATTCTATATTTTTGTAATTCAATCAGAATACATTTTAAAAATTTACTTCTCTTTTTTCAACAAATGGTTAATCAATATTAAAAATTGTATGATTTAATTTCAAGTAAGAAATCGTTATTAAGTTCTTGCAAATAAAATATTCAATCATGTAAAAAAAAAACAAAATAAAGAGAAAAAAAGAAAATAAAACAAGGAGAGATCACAAAATTTATATTTTTATTATTTTCAACATATTCTCAATGACAACTATCGTAAATTTGATCTGTACAAATAAAATTTTTTAGATTTTTGGATCCAGTTGACCTGATGGACTTCCATCGGGGTCACAGCAAGCCTCATAGAAAAAAGAGGGTTTCGGGAAAGGGCCACAACTCTATCAGTTATTATTATTTTTTATGAACTATAGTGCTTTTTTCACTGAAAAATGTTCTATCAAGAAGTTCTAACTTTGTTGTAATGAAATTGCGCCGAGCGCGCGACTCGCAAGTTTGAGCACGCCTAAGGCGCACGTCTGTCGGATCTCGCGATGAGCGCTCGGACCCTTCCGTGCTTGATTCAGTTTAAAGTGTTAGACAAAACACAGAGTTGCAAATGTTGCAAAACTGTTGAAAACCTCTACTTTTACAAAGGTTATGGAATTTTTTTTTATTTTTGATAAACATTTTTTAAAATTAATCTACTCAAGGCTCTACTGGCCTCAACGTATACATTCTCATTAAAATACTCACCAACGATATTCACATCTCGCATAGTTTGGCTATCGAATTGAATTTTCTATTGTTTAAAAAGGGTTGTCACGGTTTTTTCAAGGTGAATGAAATTTCTCATTTTTGGTAACATTTTTCACGATCCAAACAAAAACTATGCATCTTATGACAGAAGTGGTCCCAAGAAAATTTTCAGATCTTTCTAAAATGAATAATTATGTTTCTGAACATTTTCTTGCACCTTGCATGGTTTGAGCAGAAATATGCATTTTTAGTTTTTCAAAAAGCAATTTCGATGGATAAAACCCGAACCATTGGTCAAAAATTTCTGTCGATTTTCATATAAAACCAATGTGAAAAATCTGCCCGCCGTGCGGGCACATTCTCATCGCGCTTGGCGCGCGGCTCGCTTCGCTCGCAAGTTTGAGCGCGCCTGGGGCGCGCGTCTTTTGGATCTCGCGCTTCGCGCTCGATGGTATCTAACCTCGCGCTCCGCGCTCGGTTATGAATTTACTTCACTCTACGCGCTCGGCCTTTGTACCTTCCTATACAGTGGTATTTAAAGCTTGTGAAACTCGAAAGTGAAATGTCGACTACTTTAATTTAATGAGTGTGAGTTCTCTTCTGTTAAAGCTTCTCCGGCTTTAACGAATGCATTCTCATAGCGTGTCTCGTGCTGTGCACTCAATAAAAGTTTGTCCAAAACGGTGGAGAAGTTTTGTTGCCTGATTTTTTCACATGTTGTGTAGTTTTTCTAAAAATTCCATTTTCCAATTTTTAATTTTGTTTGATACGATTGAAACAAAAACTACGCGTCTAATGGGAAAAATTATAACAAATTTACAGATATTTTTTGGGTGAACAACTTTTCTTTTTCAATCTTCTGTGTTAGCATTAGTCATTTTCTCAAAAATTTTATTATTTCATTTTTATATTAGTTATATTTACTGATTAAAATGAAAAATACATATCCTGCTAAAGAATTTGATAACATACATAAAAAGATATTTTCCTGGTAAAGAACTTGCGTCTATTTGATTTTTCCTAATCTTCTGTCAATTGCCAAAAGTTCATTTTTTTCATTTTTTATATGCTGTTTTATAACTGAAGCAAAAACTACTTGTCCTATCAAAAAGTTAATTTTACCAAATTTGTAGATCTTTTCTTGATTCACAATTTTAGTTCATTTATATTTTCCCGAACTTTACATAGTTTGACCAAAAAATGAATCTTTCTAATTTTCATCATTTTTTGTGCGTCTAAGATTTGAATTCCGGATTTTTTTAGAAAACTCGAAAAGTTGTAAAGATCATCCTGGAGGGCTCTCAAAAAGAAACATTTTTTTCTTCAAACTTCTTTTCATATCTTGCGTTGTTCGACTAAAAATTCTCATTTTCGTTTATATTTTTTAATTATGAAAACGCGACAACTCTGACAATTTTGTTTCCATCAAAAAAAATTATAAGGATAAATTGTTTCACTTTTTACCTACTACAAGAAACAGTACTTGAAATTTTTAAGTCTTGGAAAAAAAATTTCAAAAATTTTTTCAAAATGCCCCCCTCTTCCACTTTTGATCCAAAACAGCTGGTTAACGAACTTAACTCGTATTTTTGGTCCCTCAAAATGGGTGCCAAAGCACGATCGAATATCATCATTCTTTCGAAAGTTATCGAGTTCACAGATTATTTTCCGTTATTCTTTGTGCGATCAAAATCGAAATTCTCGATTTTTTCAGAAAATTCAAAAAGTTGTGAAATCTAATCTTTTAGGGATTCCTACGAGAATCTTTTCTTCTATACTTTTTTTTCATATCTTCCATTTTTTAGCTAAAAATTCTCACTTTTGTTTAAATTTTCGAATTTTGAAAACGCCATAACTCTGACAATTTTGTTCTCATCAAAAAACATCAAGGGAATAAATTGTTCCACTTATTATTCACTAAATGAAGCTGTACTTACAATTATCGAATCTTGAAAAAAATGGTCACAAAAACTTTCAAAATGCCCCTCCCCCCTTTATTTTTGACCCAAAATAGCTGGCTAACGAACTTGACCTTAAATTTTGCGTCCTTCTCTTTAAAACTTCAATTCGCTTACGCAATAGCTGGAATTATTTGATTACCAGACCTATCTTTTCCGGATAAACTACTTGCATCATACACAAAAATGTAGGCCCCCTTTTCAAGAAATTTTTATTTTTGGCTACCCTTATCTATAAAAAAAGGCATATCAGGTCCAAATCTTATATAATTGATTAAAGGAATAAAACTAATTAAAAAATTAGACTATCAAAGTTCACCTAACTGAATAATTTTTCCTGCTGGCCAATCCTCGTGCTGAAATGACACGATAACACAACGTGCTCAGATAAAGTGTTCGCTGTTTTTAAAATAAGTAGATGCTCCGCACGTGGTACTGGCACGAGCTACCCCTGAAACCCTAACTATTTTACGAAACTACACTACTCTGCTCCCCTTTTCCCATGTATTGGTAACGATTTGAGTGTGTGCTTACGATAACACACGCACTAAAAGAGCAACCAACAAGAGAGATGGAACAAGTATGGGATGTACGAGGGAGTTCTCCTCGAAGGCAGTCAGTCAGTGGTGCAAGAGTTCGGTCAAGAGAGCGGTCACCATTATGCTCTCTCCTCCACCTTTTACCCTTCTTTTTTTTAACCCCTCCTTCAAACATCATCCCTCCCGCTCCACCGAAAATTAAAACAAAAATCATTAATCGTAAACGCGAAATAACAAGACTGCAAAATTCACAATCATTATTGATAAACAATTATAAATTGAAGCTGAAGAGTCTAAGATTTGAGTTCAAGACTCTAATAAAGTTGGTGAAAAACAAATTTTTTTCAAACCAAGACATCATAAAAAAAGTGAAATCTCCTCGCGTTTAAGAAAGTCAATAAACTGAACTGCGTACAAAGAAGTGCAACTGACGATACCGAAGATAAAAAAAAGTGATCAAGAGCATAATATTAATTATGTATTAATTAAAGAGAAGTGAAAGAATAACAAGATATTCAGAAGAGTAATTTTAGCAACAAATATTGACTTGATAGTGCAATCAGAGGTTAGCCTTCTTATCAAGTAGAAGGAATTTGCAGAAATATCAAGAATGTCGATTGTTCATACGAATGGTGAAGTCTTTGCACTATGGCACTATTTTGTCTGATTTTTGATCGATTTTGTGGAAACTAGTCCCGCAGTCATTCCATTGTAACAAAAGGGATTTCAAGACAATGCAGAGGCAGGTAGCTTTTCTCCAGGCACTTAAATTAACACCAGGGTGGTAATGAGCGCTTCATCGAATATGGTAGCGGCAACACAGTGATGAGTGAAGAGTGAAAAAGTGCTAAGCGATTAGCGATTTAACGTGTTTTTCTACCCAGAAGGCTTCAAGATGATTAACACTAATCAAAAACAAATTATACGAAGAAGGTCTCCTAGAAGAAGGGGCATCTCCTCCGCAGAAAATTACGCAGGTTAATACCTTTTTGTTACCATCTTACTATCACTATAGAACTAGTTTAAGATTTTAGTTGGAAGAAAACGCAGACGAAAAAATAAAACTTTTGTTTTCTGATACAAAAGGTTCCGAAACTTGCGGGGAAGTTTATTCTCGTTTACCCCTCTTTGATTTGTAACTCTGCTTGTTTACTTAGGATTAAAATTCTTTATTTTCTTGCAACATTTGCTCAAAATTTTGGATGATTTTTTCGTCCTTTGCTGCAAGTAACATCAGAAAGATTAAAAGTTAATTAACATATATAAACACACATGTATTAGAGATGTTTTAAAGGAGCGAATTGAAGATCAAGAACATAACCTTTTAGAAAGGTGCACAAGTTTCACTTATCCTAAATCACACTAGTTAATTGAATCTATTTTGAATTCACGAGCTAACCGCTCACTTTGAAGTTGTGGCCGTAATATGGGTTGGAACATTATGCGGTATGTGCAACACAATGGCAGCTATAGTCGTAAATAAAATAAAGAATAATAATGACAATTATTCTTCTACTACCTGTACCTTAGGTCATAAAGTGCAACTACTCTCCGAAATGGATGAACAATAGAGAAATATTTATTGTTTCTCAAAAGAAATTACCATTACACATGTTCCTATGAACATTTTCTAGTTTTCCTCCAAGTTTCAAATTTCTAAACTAACCGATATTTGGGGCAAAGGATTATTAATCAAATGTGTAAAAGAAGATGATATGGAAGAAAGCACCTCTTCCCTCCCACACATGCATTTGCAATGATCTGTGTAAAACTCAGGCTGCCGCTTCGCCCACATAACAATGTTCAATTCATTACTGGGCCCACCCAAATTGTGTCTCGTAGTACAACCTTCCCGATATCTTGATGGAACACCTCTTCTAGAACACCTCATAATTTTCTGAATGACCGTAATACGTTTTGAAAAGCTCATAGCACATCATCTAAATCATCCCTTGTATTACAAATTTATTCATGAAGGAACAAAACGAATAAAAAATGAAGTAATTAATCATCCAAACACTAAATCATCTAATCTGAACAGTTTATTCCATTTAACGCGATGACTTTATATCGTGAGTAGATTGAATATAATCAATCAATTTTACGAATATTCGATGAATTATTATTGTTTTCTATATTTTTCCTTAGTTATACGACAACAAAGATGAAAAACGCTTTGTGAACCACGCCCAAAAATTATCGGTCAGTTGTGTTTACTACGAGAATGAAATGCATACATTTGCTTGAAAATGCAGAAACTCCTAGAATTTGAGCAAAACTTATTTTCCGAACGCGAGTCCCTTTTTCCGTGATTTCCGAACAGTGTTCATTTTCACTGGATTTTGTATTGAATATTATCAGAGTGAAACATTGCTTCCTGAATGGAATAAACAACAAATCATTGTACTACTACTACTACTACTACTACTGCACGAAATTCGGTGTTTTTTTGAGGACGTCGTGTTTTGCAGTCCATTGAAACCAAACGCAAAAAGATTAATAATAATTAGTTTGCAATTTTTTTCCATCTTACATAACACAACCACTGACGGTTTCCATAAACGTAATCTTAGCCGATCTCAAAGAATCAGCGGTCATTTGTATAAGAGCACTACAGAGCTGCCGACGAATCTGCACAGAGAACCCTTTGTATTGAGTTCTGTCCATTTTGCAAGTATATTAATGAGTATCATAAGATGCAACAGATATGGGGTACAGTAGCTCTTATGTGGTCTTGAAGAAAACATCCTAGCAGGTAATTTGCCATTTCGAAGCTTGAAATGAACTGAAAAACTATATGGTTACAATAAGAGGTCTATATGTAACCCTCGAACATTGTTATGGCATTCCAAAAAAAAATCATTTAAAAAGACATCGCAAGTAGATTGGTTCAAAAATTTAATCTTTTTAAATGTCACTCCCAAAAATGCATTCTTGTAATGACAGGATGACAGGGTGTCCAACACGTATTTCCCATAATAAAAAAAGACGTTTTTGTAAATTTTATTCAGAATTCTCAATATTAGGTGAATCGAGTTCAAAATTCACCATTTCTCTTCACAATTGGTCACAGAATGCGAAGAAAATATTACTTTTCAAATATCATCCCTGTAAGTCTGTTTTATTGGGTCCCAAAAAACCACCATAAGTGAAAAAATGGATTTTTCGATTTTTTGGCGCTAATTATGATTTTTCGCGGATTTTACAACGCAGAATGTTTCAAATGCATGAAATACTACTTTATACTAATAACTAGGTGTTTATACTAATTTTTTAAACAATTTATTATTGTTTTCAGCAACTTCCTCTTAAAAAAGGGTTAGAAAGTCAAGGTTTTTTCTCAATTTTTCAACCTATTTTCAACGTTTTAGTTAAAGCGATGTAACAATCAAATGAAGTTAACAAAGATAATTGTTTCAACAATTTTTAATAATTATAACAATATTCTCTTAGAATAATGCTACAAAGTTACTGTTTTTTTCTGAATTTTTCAACTTTTTATCCACTTTTCACTTAAAGTAAGTAATTATTCAAATTAATTTAGCAAAAATAATTATTTGAAAAGATCGTGAATATTTACACCTATCTTCTTCTAGATTAATACCACATAGTTGCGGTTTTTCATGAAATTTTCAACTTTTTATCACTTTTCAATAAGATTAGAGTGAAGATTAATTCAGTTTGAAAAAATAATTATTTAAAAAATTTATTATTATCGCTTATAATATTTTCTTTGCTTAATGATAGAACCTTTCGCTTTTTTTCTGAAATTTTTAACTTTTTGCCCATTTTTCACTTAAAGTGAGGTAATATTTAGGTAAATTCAACGAAAATAATTGTTTAAACAAATAATTATTGTTTACGGCTATTTTCTCTCAGATTAGTGCTAAAAAGTTGCGGTTTTTTCTAAACTCTTAAGGTCTTTGTCTAATTTTCACTCACTGAGGTAATTATTCATGCGAGTCAATAAACATGCTTACTTCAAAAATTTATTATTGTTTATAACTATTTTCTCTTAGATAAGTACTGGAAGTTTTGGTTTTTTTCTGAAATATTAACTTTACACTGAATTGAATTTAAATGAAATTCAATTAGATTGAATAAAATTGAATTGATTTAATTGTTGGTTAAATTAGATTGTTTTTTATCTAAAAAAAATTTTTTTTTAAATATCAGCCATTATATTTTTGATTGAAAATTTTCTATTTTTAGGTCGAAAATTCAACTCTTCGATTCAAAAATTGAACTACCTTCTTAAAAATTCAATTTTTGCGTTGAAGATTCATAATTTCAGTTCGAAATTCAAATTTCACTGAATGAATTCAGCTTTTTTCTTTTAATTAATTTTTTTGAAAAATGGGGAAATAACAAAAATAATTAACTTCAAACAATACAATACTATTCAAAATATAATTCTCTCTAATGTTTATTTATTATTTATTCACAACTAAAAAGGTAAAGCAAAGTTATACATTTCAGGAAAAACAGCAACTATGTAGTATTAATCTAGAATAATATAGCCATGAACAATAATAATTTTTTAAACAATGATTTTTGTTAAATTGAATTAAATATTAACTCACTTCAAGTGGAAAGTGAGCAAAAAATTAAAAATTTCAGAAAAAAACCGCAATTTTCTATCATTAGGCAAAAAAAAATATTATTAGCAACGATAATAAATTGTTTATACAATTACTTTTTTATCATGAATTAATTATTACTTTATTCTAATTAAAAAGTGATGAAAAGTTAAAAATTTCAGGAAAAAACCGCAACTATGTAGTATTAATCTAGGAGAAGATAGCTATTAAAATTTAAAATTTGTTTGAACAATTATTTTTTCTAAATCAAATTATATAATTAATTACTTTAAGTGAAAAGTGGACAAAGAGTTGAAAATTTCAGAAAAAACGCAACTTTGTAGCATTATTCTAAGAGAATATTGTTATAATTAATAAGAAATTGTTTAAACAATTATTTCTGTCAACTTTAATTGATTATTACCTCGCGTTAACTGAAACGTTGAAAATAAGTTGAAAATTTGAGAAAAAACCTTGTCTTTTTAAATCCTTTTCTAAGAGAAAGTTTCTAAAAATAATAATAAACTGTTTAAACAATTTGAATAAAAATGTAATCCTAATTAGCGCCAAAAACTCTAAAAACTAATTTTTTCACTTATGGGATTTTTTTGGACCCTATAAAACAGACTTATGGGGGTGATATTTGAAAAATAATATTTTATTCGCATTCTATGACTGATTGTGAAGAGAATTGGTGAATTTTGAACTCGATTCACGTAATATTGAGAATTCTGAATGAAATTTACAAAAACGTCTTTTTTTATTATGGGAAATACGTGTTAAACTTCATGGGGCTTGCGCCACCTCTAGATATTATTTTCTTTAAAAAAAAATGCGTTTATTTTTTTGTGGACTCGAACAAGTTTTCGGGCTTTTTACATTTTTAGACCTCCCCAGTATCCAATGTTCATGGGCAGAGATTTACGATCAAATTCTCGTAGAATTCCCGCAATTTAGCGCTGAAGATAAAAACGCATAGTTTTTATTTTAGATAAATTTAAGTAAATATCATTACTCCATCATTTATTCCTTATTACTTCATCTTTCATTTGATAATTTCAGCCACATCTTCTTTTAACATTTACGAAACTCACAATCAGACTCTTCTTTCTCTTTTCATGTTTTCAAATAAGAAGAAAATATTATGATCCCCAATACACGGAAAGGCCAGACATTATGGAATATAAGATAACTCGAAAAAAAAAGAAAGAAGTAGGGCCTTTTTTGTCGGATTACGTTCAACGTCCCCGAGAATGCGTCTTAGGACCACTGAATGCTGGGCGATAAGCCGAATTAGAAATCAAAGATAAAGTCATTATCTTGAGCTGATGCTCGAATTGACAGTTGAAAATTGTTGATAAGTCAGTTACTCCACAAACATTAGACACGCTAACAAACTGCTGATTATAAATACATATTTTGTAACAGAGATTAATGCTTCTGAAATTCTGGAGATGTATCATTCATTATTATCAGGATGGATTAGTGCCCGCTTTCTGTGAATAACGTCGAGAAAATAACGATTCTTTTCTATTTTCAATCGATAATTATAATTATTATTAATTACTTAGTCAAAAGAATTCCCTGATTACTGTCTTAACAATACGGTCAGGTTGTACTATTAACAGTAATATTTTGTTATCTACAACAAATTTATATTACCCTGAAAAATTACACCTCAAAGGCCTTGAGCATATAGGCATATGCCTCTTTTTAATTGTGAATTAATAATCGCCTTGAATCGAGAAATGGAAAGCCAAATTTGATTTCACTGGCACATACATTTAACGAATTATATGTAATATAGCGAGACTTCTTCCAAGACTGCTGACCGCGGAGATAACGCTTTGACCCGTACAAGTCTCTAGCACCAAATGAATGCCTTCACTGTCTTTTTAACCGAGGCTCAAGCCCAATAGAATTTGCAATCCTTTTCCCTTCTTAGTTTCACCCTGAACCATCATCTTTAATTCATTAAAGTAAGGGACTATCCTTAAATTACGTAACGGATTCGCGGGCCTCTAAACGACCCCCCCCCCTCCCCTCCCCCATGTAACAAATCGTAACAGAATATTTCTGAACCCCCTTCCCCTCCCAAACTTCGTACGTAATTTTTGAAGCTTTGCTTCTTTTAGGAGGGTATATACTTTTAGCGAGGCCACCTAACATGTGAAAAACGGGAACACACCATCCGCGTCACGTTCAATGCGACTGAAAATGTCTCTAGCATGGCACCAACACAGCTATCTCTCTCTTTCTTTCTCTTTCCCTCCCGTTCTAGTGTAGTATATGTATAACGAGTGGAGTACACATTACACATGTACAAAATTGAATAACTATATTACAATAAATTGTTATCGATCAACTTCATACTTCCTGCTTCAATATTTCTTTTACTGGCGTGCATGAATGCATAGAAAGAGGGGATAGCTGTTTTCTTCCAATCGATGAATGAAATAACAATCAAATTTATGTTTTTCTTTCAACGCGAAAGGAGCAAAGCTTCTGTCGGCGGTCCCGTGATCGCTCTCCTTTTTATTTTCCACCTTAACATATTTATTTATATTTTTCAATGAAAAATACTTTTTTTTCAATTTGGTTGAGCATTTAACTATTCTGTTGAAATTTGATTTTTTTCTGATTTAAGAATTGATTTTTTCAACTAAAAATGTAACTGCTTCATTTCTGGTTGAAAATCTATGTTTTTCGTCGGAAAATTAATCTTTTGTGGAGAAAATTATATTATCTTTGAAAAATCGTTTCTCTAATAAAAAGCTAACCTCCTTGGTTGAAAATTCATCCTTTCTGGTAAAAAATTCAACTGTCCGGTTACAAGTCAAGCTATTTTGGTTGAGGATTTATTTTTTCTTTTTGGAAATTCGTTTTATTTTGGTAAATAAATAATATTTTCATCAGAAATTCAAATATCCAGTTCAAGAAACATCGTTCAATCTGAACATTCATCTATTTGTTTCAAAATTCATTCATTCGGTTGAAAATTCGTGTATTTGGATAGAAAATCGTCTTTTTATTGGAAAGTTGATCTTCTTGGTTGAGAATCAATTCTCGTTGGTTGGAAATGCAACTGTTTGGTTGACAATCAATTTGTTATACTTCAGGATTAAACCATTCCGTTGACACATTGTATTTGTTTGGTCGAAGAATCATTTCTTTGGTTGAGAACTCGTTTAGTTTTAGTTCAGGATTGGACTTTTTTTCGGAAAAGTTCGTTTTTTGTTGAGCATTTTTCTATTTGGTTGAAAATTCATCTGTCTGTTTGCAAATCATATTCTTAGTACGGAGGGTATCTCCTTGATTATAAATTCATTTTTTTTGTTTAAAATGCAACTGTTTGATAGAAAATAAAATTATATTGTTAAAAACAAGGTTTCTTTTTGAAAGTTAGTTTTTCTGGTGAAACATTAATCTTCTAGGTTATGAATCCATTTTTGCAGTTTAAAATTTTACTATTTGGCTTAGAGTTGAACCATTTCCTCAGAATACATTTTTCAAGATTTACCTTTCTGGTTGAAAATGTAAATATTTTCTTGAAAATTCATCTTCCATTTGATTGGAAATTAAATTTGAATCTGACGATTTGACTATTATATTTCTGTTCAGAAACTTACCCCTCATAAATTGAAAAATTCACTATACTCAATAGAGAAGGCGTGCTTCTTTATCAAAAGTTCGTCTTTTTCAATAAATTTGGTGGGAAATAATTTTTTTTTCTTAATTAATTTTAGAAACGCCTGATTTAACTAGTTTCTGTTTGCTCAAAAACCTATCTTCTATAGTTGAAAATGTATCTGTCTTGATTAAAAATTAACTTCATCGTTGAAATTTTATTCACCGTGATTGAATACTTAATATTTTCTGAAACATGCAACTTTTTGCTTGAGAACTAAACTGTTTTGCTACTTATCCATCTCTTTAGACAGGAAATTTATCATATTTGTCGAAAATACACTTATTCCTCTGAGGATAAAACTATTTCGTTAAAAAATTGTATTGTTTTCGTTGTTGGATAAAACTAGTTCAAAATTTATTCTTCTAGTTAAAAAGTAGTTCTTTAAACTAAAAACTCAACTCTTCCATTATTGGTAGAATACTCATAGTTTTTAGATAAAAATTCAACCTATTGTTTGAAAATTTATGTATTTTGTTGGGATTTTTTATCAAAAATTTAGCTATTCGATTAAAAATTGAAAAAATTGAAAATTAAAAAAATTCGTTGGAAATTGAACTGTTTCTTTTTTTAAATTTTCTT